>SCDS01000873.1:0-23370 GCA_004149465.1 Drosophila nigromelanica
ACACACACACACACACACACACACACACACACACACACACACACGTCTCTTGGGCATTCACTTGGCAGGCTCTTGGCACGGCTTTTCATTTGGGTTAATGTAGTATTTGTGTTCTCTGCTCGAGCACCAGCAGCGCCAGCCTAGATTGATGTCAGCGCCACATTCACACACTCACACACACAGACACAGACATACAGCTGAGCCTTAGCTCTGGCTTAGCTACCCTTAGCAGCCGCTCTCTAGTAGTTTTCATCATTGGATTGCCGTAACGGGCACATTTTGTCAGCGCCAGTGAAGGAAAGTCGCCGCACGTTTCCTACAAAAAAAATATGTCAACGTCTTCTTCTTTTTCGCTTAGATTGGCATTGTCATAAAATGCCACACCCACACCCCCAACTCCGACACACACGCATTCACACACATTTGCACAAAAAATGCACATGACTGTGATTCCGCAGCCGCAACTCCACTTGTGCCACTTGCCTCTGGCGCCGCTGGCGTCGCGGACGTAGAGTCAGTTTAAAGAATGAATTGCACTTTATTGTTGGCATTTTGTCATGTGTTCGCCCGGGCGGCACGTCTCCGGCTTTAAATAGTTAAGTGGCCACTCGCACCACCAGCACCACGAAACGGTACGTGTTTCTATTTCCCTGCATTCCACAGTACACACCCGCCTCTTCTTTCCGGTCCGCATAAATAGCTGCCGACGCCTCCAACCGCAATCTTAATCTCAACCGCAAAACGCAATATTTTACCTAAAAAAACACGAACTGTGCAATTGGGCATTACCGATGGCACTATACTCGTTCACGGGCTTAATTATTATTGTTATTTTAAAAACTGTTCGTTTTTTGTAATTTGTGGGGCGGGATATTAAATATAAATTTTTGAGCTATATTCAAAACTTCAAGTCTCTAGCTTAAAAAGCGGCGAAGACAATTGCGCTCATACAGACCGACGGACAGCAAGACGGACATTCCACAAGCACAATATACTCTTTTCAGATCGTGAGCGAGTATAAAAAACAAGAAAAAAACAAGAAGAAAAAAAAATTCAATCAAAATTGTTGCCATTTAGTTTGACATTTCATTTTGATGGCCTGGCAAAATGATGATGAAGTGCACTGCCCGGGCCAAGTCAATAGCTGGGCGTGGCGCCCGCAATGCAAGTTTGCCCAACAATTTCCCTCGACTGCTTGCTTTTTATAGAGTGCCAAAGTGGCACAAGGAATTTTTCTAGCAGTTTCTTCTTGCACTTTTGCTACTGCAAAAACCAAAAAAAAAAAAAGAAAATGTCAAACTGACCGCCAGCTGTGGGTGCTGCTGGTGGCTTCTGGCGGTGGATCGCTTTAGTATCGTGGAAAATTGATTTTGTTTTTACTGCTGCAGCTGCAGCAACAGCAGCAGTGTACTGGCCGCGCTGCGATAAGAATTTGAGTTTTTCTTTCGCACTGCTGCACTTAATCAGAAACTTCTTTTTCAAATTTCACAATAGTTCAAAGCTGAGATGGGTGCATGCCGGATAATTGAAATACGATATGGAAATACACAAATTAGTTAACAAGCATCTTTTGTTGGCTTGATATATTTTAAAAATATTTAAAATTGGCATATATTAAAAAAAAACAAGCTTGTATTATTGTAATAATAAAATAGTCTGACTTATTTAAAAATTTTGTGAACTTGTGTTCTTCCTTAACACCTTTCTGACGCGGGTACACACGAGTATATACCCAAAATATCAAGTCTTTATCGGTCAGCTAGACGGACATTGCACACACACAATATACTCTTTTCGCTTCGCAAACGAGTATAAAAAATGTACACGACCTCAATTCAAGCCCAACATTGTGAAATCTTTCATACTTGTTATGGATATCCAAGTGTTGCTTCAGCTGGAGCTAATTTTGTTTGCACTGATAGACTTTTAATAAATCAGCGTGAAAAGTGTATTTGTACTTTTATATAATAAAGTGATTCAAGCATGAAAGAGAATTCCTTTGTGCACAGACACACATACAGAAATTTAAGGAATTGTCTGCGGGAATTCTTTTCACACGTTCGCATTCGCTTTGGCGCTGCCAGAACGCATGAAAGCACATGCGAATTCATAAAAGTCTGCTGCCAGTGCTGCCTACAATGTGTTGAGAGCGTGGAAGACAGAGAGTGGGAGAAGACACACCCTCAAACACGCACACACACACACACACACACACACACATACACACAGCAGCCATAAGGAGCTATCAAGAAATCACAACAAATTTACAAGTGCCACACAAATGTTTGACAAAAAGTTTCTGAAAAGCTTTCCACTGATTTCGCAACGTCTCAACGATTCCTTTGGTTTGGTAATAGACTGGGTGGTTGGGGCATGTTAGCCATAGACATTTATGGCCCAAGATGCTATCGGGTTGACATAAGTTAAGCTGCTTTGCTTTTGCTTTCTCGTTTAAACAACAGCAGCAACAAAAACAGCAACAACAACATAAGCGTCTGCAGCCACCAAATTTTGGCTGCTTGTGCGTATGAAAATAAACTCATGTGCGGTGGGCACGTGTGTGTTTACGCTACATAAACAGCCAAAGAGGCTGCTGACTGAACTCAGTGAATTTTATACTTCAAATATATTTTTGAATGCCCAAAAGCCGCATAAAGTTTTTCAACTGTAAGGCGCCAACTGTTGTTGCTGCGACTTGTCTCCTATTTAGTGTTGACACGCCAGGCAATTTGGCCAACAGGCTACAGCAGGCTGAAACCCCGCCATATTACGCATACGACGCGTTGCCTGCATTTGGATTTCAGTTATTAAATAAACTTGCGCCATATCCAGTTTCGCGCCTCGACAAACCGCAACCGCCCCAACGACCCCGCCCACTGGTAACGGTTATTGCTTATTACTTTAGGACGAAATGGAAGAAGAAGGGGGAGGGCTTAGTTTGGAAAACAGGATCTCTTATAAGTAGTGTGGCCCGCGATTGCCGTGTGGCTGTGTATAAAATTTATCCTTCCCCGCACGCAAAGTTGACTTTGTCGCACATTGAATATCACAAGCGAAAATTTCTTATGTTGTTTTTGTAAGCGAGTGCGAGTATGCGTGTGTGTGCGTGTGTAAACTCAGAGTACAATGTGAATTTAAATAAATAGCATAAACATTTTGCAGTAGCTACTATTTCGGAGATGAAGTTGCCTGCTCAACTCGTGTGTATAAACAATTCGCGCTCTTTCCTTCTCTCTCTCTCTCTCTCTCTCTCTCTCTCTCCCTCTCTCTCTCTCTCTCATTCTCTCTCTCACTCTCTATCTCTCGTTCTCACTCTCTAATACTTGAACACTTACTTGGGCGCCCACTGTCAGAGGAGCTTAACAGCTGCTTGGCGCTGATTATGTTTGTAAAATTGATAAATGATGTAAGACTGCGACTGTAAGCTTAATTGTGGCTGTGACTGCACAAGCAACTTTCCCTGAGTAAGTGCAAATGTGATTATAACTGTGCCTTTAATTTTCACTAATTAATTTTCTGTAACAGCAACTGTAATTATAAATCACATATAAACACCCCTATCAAGCACTTTACGCAAAAAACTCCAGTATTTTTATTTTACTTTACTTTTTGATTTTCAAACTGTGTAATTAAAATAACCTAAGGTAATAGCTCATAAAAATACTACTCACTATTTGAAGAAATTTTTCTTGGGTCCTGATACAGAATAAGTTCACAAAGACCTATCTCAACGCATTCGTACGCATCTACAAGCAAGTCCAGGCACAACATTTTAATCTTAACTTGTGAAAGCCAGTTATCGGAGTTATCGGTTTGGAATGAATGATGTATTGGACGTGTGTTTGAGGGGCGAATTATTGTCTGAAAAGCCGCAATAGCCCCATATGCTTCAAAGCTGATGAACTAGATAAACCAAAACTCTCGTCTGGTTAATACAATACCTTTCGATCAATATATAACTCAATCTGTCGTAACGGATTTTTCAATTTTTTCGGTATATATTGCTAATCCCCTTTTGCACACTTCGTGATGATTCGTCACTATTGTGCCTGTAAATATGACAGACTCTGTGTCTTTAAATGAGCGGAATTTTGACTAGACTCTAACTCTAACTGGGCTGTCAGAAATATAGCGATTTGTGACGAATAAAAAAAGACGAAATTAAAATTTAAGTTCTTTGGCCTGCGACTGTGATTCAGCAGATTCCGTGACTGTAAATATATATATAAGTATATATATATAATCAACCTCAAGTTAATCTAGGACAAGTCAAAGGTTCATTGCTGCATCTCTAACTATGATTAAATCATTATATTACTGTGATTCGGACTGTGTCTGGGATAGCAACTGTTTACGGTACAACATGCGACATACACGGCGTATGCGTAATAAACCAAAAGTGAACCAAGGCAATGGCAAAGCTCCGTCGCCCGCCTGAAGCCGCAATCAGAACAATCGCTTTCATTAGCATTTGAGAAGGCGCGTGAAACTACTTGAATGTCTGGCTGAGAGATCACGCGCAATCCCGATATGAGCTGATAAAACTCACCGAAAATTGGCTTCTCGTTGTGCGGCCGCATAAATTAGCGTGCGGCAGGCACCAGCCGCAGGACAACCCGCTGCTTTATTTTCTAAAAATGCGTTGAAGCAAGCAAAAACAAAAAAAGGCTAAACGCATAAGCGCTTAACATTTAAATGCTAAATAGCTGGTAAAAGGATAACGCATATCCTTATTGCCGGCAAACAGCACGTTTGACTAGCTCACGCTGGGCGTGGCGCCACTTGGCTACCCGGTCAGGGCAATGGGACAGCTCCGCCGGCAAAAATTAAAGTGTTACCAAAATAATAACAACAAATTGCCTTTGTACAACAACAACAACAACAACAACAACAGCAACAGCAACAACGTCAACACTCATTCGCAAAAATGTTGCGACTCTCGCAACGGGTTACAACAAGGCCATTTGTGGCTCTCAGCGCACAGCGGGCGGTCTAGCCCTGTGTGTGGCACGAGGTCACGCGCCTCCTCCTTTGCCACAGCCAACGACAACGACAACATTTATTCAAATTGCATAGCAGGTCGACATTATGTCAGCTTGACACGCGATAGTCAAACCACCAGCAGCAGGCAACAGAGACTAAATACCATAAGGATAAAATATTGAATTTCGAAAAGTTGTACAAAACCTAATCTGGCGACTCGCGGGTTTTGCAGGTCGCCAAAGCAGGCTAGCACTATAATAATATATTAACTGTTTGTGACTGTAACAAATAAATTGGGCTTAAATATTAGTAAACTAACATACCTAAATATGGAAACAATAATTATGCTTCCAATGTTTTGGATATTAGCTCAAGCAAAGTCAGATGTAGGGGAAAAAATTAGATTGTGTTTCAAAGCGTAACTTAAGTTCCATAAAATTGTCTTTTTATACCCTGCACCTATGAAAATAGAAGTACAATGGTTTTGTGCAAGTTTATGTAACAGGCAGAAAGAATATATTTTTGATCAGGATCATCGATTAAATAATGTCCGTCTGTCCACACGCCTGTAAAAATCTCGAAAATAATTAGAGAGAGTCTTATGCAAGATAAGTCTATCAAAATTTTGGACATCTTGGCTCATTTCCGAAATGTCGATAACTGTCGGTTTTAAGACATGGGTTTATAATTATATATAATTATACAAAACATTATAATTTGCATTATTCCTTCTTCTGTAGATTGTTAAGTAATGATTAAGTTTACCTTAAAGCAAAAGCTTTGTTAATGACTTATAGCTATAATGGTGACCAGAGAGCTCTTTATATCCTGCCAACAAAACTGTTCATCTTTCTTTACGTATATTCCTGTTTATTCTTATTTCTGACTACTTTGTAGAATGCATAAGCGTGCGATTTTTTCTTTCTTCTTCGAATTTCAACTTGACTCGTTACCGTTCAAGTGTTGCAATGTTAACAAAAAGGACGAGTGCGAGTCAACTCACAGCTATTAAGATCATTTTGTTTCACATTTTTTCTCAGGCGCCGAAAAATAAATTAAAGAGCGAAAATGTTTCCTTTTTTACGGCCTTTGTTGCCTGAGCTTTTCTACTTGAAGCTGCTGTCTTGGTCGTTGTCGTTTTCGTAGCCTTCGTTTTGGGCAACGTTTCTCATTTCGGCGTCGGTGTCCTCGTTGTCCTTGTTGCCACCGCTTATGTTTCGCACAGCGCGTGCGATGCTTACAATGTCGGAGGACGAAAATCTCCAATCTACGAGCGCTGCAGCTGGACTGTGAACAGAGGCTGAGGCTAAAGAAAAATGCCGCTGGAACGTGCTCAACGTTTGCCGGATATCCGCTGTGAAGTGCACCGGCGGGTGGGTGCGAGGATGGCAGCCTTTAATCGTGCCTCAAGTGCAGGCCGAGGGCCCGGAAGGTGCAGCTGCTCCAGACGCAAGTTCCTAGAGTTGCAGCAGGTGGAAGAGCAAGGGGACGAGTTGGTGTAACGGCAGTTGCGTTACTTAAATGTAACCTAAATGCCCGGCAAGCGGATATGTCGCATAAAATTACAAATGGCTGACGCTAAGTGGTGCCAGCTGACAAGGCTGCTGCCCGATTCGACGGCATATTTATCAGAAATACGGCTTCAACATTTCGTAATAATTAGACAGCAAACTTATATATTTCTGCAATAAATTGCTCGATTGTCCAGAGTCGAGGAGTTAATTGCATATTATCGCACTGCAGCTGTTCCAAAGCAGTTGCCGGAATAAGTGCTTACACAGGAGTTGATGAGAATTTATGGCACAACAAACAAACAAACACACACACGCACACACACAGCTGCAATGCCATATGATATCTGTATAAGAAGGATGAGTGCGGTGGGAAGCAGCCACTGTAAGGGCCATGCACAATTAGTTGAGCCGCAGCAAAGCCAACACCAATATATAATGTCTGACAAATGCAAACCGATGCACATAGTACATGACAACTAAATAAATACAAGTGCGGAGCTGTGCGGGCAGCGGGGGTTGCTTGTACGCCATGTTAATGTGGTCGTTGATGCTGCAATTGCTGCTGCTACTGCTGCACACATACATATTCGTGCGAGATGTGAATTTCGGTGCTGTGACATTTGCTTAACCTACCGCTGCGACTGGCTGACAAACACGGCGACTGCGAATGCGAATGTGAATGCGTATGCTTAATATTGCATAGCCCGCTATGCATGCCAAAAAGCATATTAACTGCACCGCACACACGCAAACACGGAGACACACAGGCAAACAAACACACACACAAACACACATACAAACACCCATACAAACACATACTCTGCCAGAGAGGATTCATTTGCAATTGTGCCGTGTGGCGCTGGTTTTGAAATTGTCATGCGCCATCTAGCGTTAGAAAATTGAATTATGAATAATTGCGTTTTGTTGGTTCTCCATACGAGTGTGCCAGTATATCAGTTTTTGAGTGTGTGTATGAGTGTGTGACTTTGTTGCTGGCAGGTTGCCTACTTTTGTGTGCTCGTTTCCGGCACCGCAATTCGCAGTGTGCGGCTATTTTAAAAAATGCATCGGTGTTGGCAACTTTTCACGAGCTAAACTAGCTAGTTTTGATAGGAAATTAACTTTAAAAAGCTATTTTTTTTTGAAACCTTATTGAAAATTATATTCTTATTTTACTTTTTTTGGTGGCTCAAAAAGGCTCAAATATTTATGTTCTGTTTTTGTTTCTCTTACGAGTAATTTTCTTTTATAAAGCCTGTTTCAGCACAAAAAAAGAAAAAACAAACAAACTAAAACAACTTGTAACTGTATTCGGTAGTAATATGGTAAATAACTTCGACAGCCATATCATGTGTCTCGCCAAATGATTAGCTTTATAAATTTACTTTGTTATAAATTCAAAATTCAGCTTTATCTGATGATTTGACAAAACATAATATGCATATGTATTATTCTTGTTTAATTTGTTTCGCGTTTATGTTAAAATTGCGAGATATTTTTTATCTGCTTTTTAACTTCTGAAAAATACTTGGATTTTATTTTGGACTGATGACTAATCTAGTCAAACATTTTTACTAATTATATTTTCTGTAGTTTACAGCGTTGCCGGCATTTTATTTCAACATCTCTTCCTTCTCTGCGAATAGGCAACTTTTTCAAAAACGTTGGATGTGGCGAGAAATAGTGACAACACTGTGCTACATAGACAGCTTTACCCGCCGGTTGCGTGTCCATTTGTGCACATGTCTGTTTGCCCTGGCTTTCATATTACAGCAGCCGACATAGCACACGTGCTTCGTGGTGCGGTTAACGATTGCAGTTCATTGCATTGACATTGCCTTGATACGGTGTGTGTGCGTGTGTGTGTTAGCCCTTGAATGTGTACGTGTGTATTTACTTATTCAGTCAAACCCAATTTTCGGCACATTGAGAGGCAGCTCACGAGGCAGCTGATAAAGTCATAAATGAAATTCATACAATTAAATATTTGCAGCAGCAATGCGGCAGCTTCTTAAGGCGTGGCACCCCAAACACAGACCAACACACAAACACTAGCATAGACTGCCATTGGCCTTAATCTACTTAGCGAGCCATTCAGCGGATGTCACAATGCCAAACAACGAGCACAATGAACCTATAGCCCAAGCCGCCGCCCTGGTCTTGGCCAGGCTTCAGGCCATTGTGTGCTGCGGTCCGGAGCATCGTTTTGGTCATTTGCTCGTCGCTCCACCGCGCTAACAAGAGCGAGCAGTTGACAAAATGAAGCGACAACCCTGATGAGTGTAAAAAAAAGGAAAATCTAATTTAGCGCAAAGCACAAGGCAGCTCCTCGGTCACGGACCCGTCCATTATTGGACTAAGCCAGGTTGTGACGGAGTGCGGGAAACGAAGCTGGATATAAAACAGGTAGCAAACAAGTACATGAAGCGTTTGGCTGTAATTTTTGGTAACAATATTTGCAGCTTAATTTTTATAAACTTGCGAGGCAATTTTGCGATCTACGTCTGCCATTTAAATTTTTAAAACCAGCTCTGCCCTGGCAGGTCCTGAACTCTCTGCACCCCACTCATTTTGGCCATATGTGCGTCCTTATTATTAAATCGCATACTCAAGGCTGTTCTTGTTCTTGTTGTTGTTGTTATTATTGCTGCTACTTGGCTGGGTGTTAAACATTGTTATAAACGCGCGTCAACATCCAGCAGCTGCTTGTGCTCGTCATCATAATGGAAATTGAGAATGCTGGGAAATAAAATGGAGAGATGGAGAGAGGGGAAGCTCTAACAGAAATGGGATTCGAGCTGGGACTGGGACCTGGTATCCTTATGGGGTCTTTGCCTTGACATTTATGTCGGTTCGCTGCTTTGCTTTACACTGCAAGAAAAACGCAATTGTTGCGCCTAATAGACATTCATGGCCTTCGCTCCCAACTCCCGATCGCCCCTTCCCAGTGTCGTAGCTGGGACAAAATGTTACATAGATTATTAAGTATTTTTGCTCTGGCATTCAATAAATTCAGTGGGGCATGTGATTACGCAAACACATGTGGCGGTGCTCACATGCCCCGTCATGTTGCCGCCTCCTTCATTCTAATCAATTGTTGTGCGGCGACTCGACTTATGCAACGAACTCACCTCTACATCCCCCTCCAGAGTGTTGCCGTCGCCGTCGTCATCTTCATCGCCATTGTCGTCGATGGAGGCGGGCATAAAAGGCAGCTCATTATGGCTGAGTGCCATATAATTATGGATTTTCTATGGAAATGTTGTTCGCATCTCTTTGCAATGGGGCTTAAAAAGTACTTAGCATTGCAAGCTGCTCTATCGCTTAAAAGGCACCAACGTTTTAATACCCTGTTATCATAAAATATTGGCATAGAGATGCATAAAACAAAAAAACTCAAAAAGCAATCAGTTTACACAATTGGATATGACTATGTTAGATTTTAATGTACAGTTAATATTTAAATAATACTCAAAAACACTTTGATATCGATTTCTTATCTTCCTAAGCGTTTTTTTTCCACTATAGCAAAAATGAGCACAAAACATGTGCATAAGTTAATAAAGACAAGAGGAAAACGAAAGACTTACAGTATCGTTTTCTTATATAAATTTAATTAATATAAAATATTTATTTACTATCGTAAATGCATCTACCAAACATGGGAAATTGAAAACATTTCCCAAACCGAACGTTGTTCTTCTTCTTCTGTCCATATGTCTTTCTTTTTCCAAAATAAATTTTTATTTTCCATTAAGCTCTATCGTATTGTTATGCTTTGTGTGTTAATTCAATTCAGATCTAGCTACAGGGTATTTCCTTGTGGTGGGTTCTTAACACGAGCACTTGTTAATTTGAAAACAAGCTTAACAGGGCTCGCAGGGCAACACACACCCAGACACACACACAAACACACACACAATCATACTCATATACCTCAGGAACCGACTGACAGGTTGTTCCCCTCTAATTAATTAGCTTCACAAAAATCCGAAGCAGTCGAGTAAAATATATTCGTGCCAAGCACGCGACAAGGCAACTGTGTTTTGCGCTGACGTTGACAGTGACCAAGAGCGACTGTTGCAGCAATGAACTTTGACACAAAATGTCAACTGTAGCGTTCCCCGATGCTGATGTTGATGATGGTGCTGCTTCTGTTCTCTCTGCTGCTGCTGCCACTAAAAATGTCACTAAAAACGTCTTTTCCGAAAATCTATTTAGCGAATTTCAGACAAATCAGAGCAGAATTACCGTTGGCAGGGGAGCTACAATTAGGCAGCAGGCAGCGTAGAAACTGGCAGCGGATGTCCACCTGCCCCCGATGAGAGCAGCCAAATAAAGCCAGCAGCAGCAACTATTGCTAACTATTGCTGCAGCAGCTGCAGGCTGTCATCTGTCCAGCCGGTGTAGCATATTTTTATAAACTGTCGGAAAGTTTGTTGCTTCTCGCAATGATGTGACAGTTGCCGCCTGTTGCGATAGGCAAAAGTTTTTCGGCAATGTTCTCCGTTTGCGGCAGCGTATTAAAGTGCGATGCATGCCCCGCGTTGCACAGTTTAAAGATGTTGCTTAATTGAAATTTCGCTGGGTGTCAAACGGAAGCGGCAGCTGTTTGTTATTTGCCGTTTGTCGCGCGAACGCTTCCGGCTCTAAGCTACCGGAGCCGGAGCTGAGACTTAGGCTGAGTATCTTGAAATTTTTTCGCTTGAGGCTTGGAGCCACATGCACGAGCGCCTAAAAGTACACAGTACACATTGATATAGAATACGTGCAACCGCAGCGTGCGTGCCGCAATGACAGCGGGGGTGGTGCGGGTGATGCGTGCGCAAAAGTTTTGCAGACGCACCGAAAACAGCAACAACAACACAATATACAAGAAAGAAAAAATGTATATATAAAGCATAACACTTGACATTGACAAATTAGTTCCAGAAGACAACAGCGCAGTGTCGTGTCTTGCTGGTTGCCAGCCCCGCCCGTCTTCCCCTACAGGCGGGGGGCTGGTTAGGGGTGCGTCAGTTGGTTTAACCAACTTCCACATTCAGGCAGCTGTGTGCTCTGCTGCGGAGGTTAAAAATAATAAAATACCTACTGACATGATAGACACGAAGGACTTTTCTTTTTTATTTAACGTAGATTGGAAAAGTTTCGACAGTCCACTTGCACCAGCAGCCCCTCCTCCTTTGGTACTGGCTCTGTCACTAGTTACAGCCACTCAGTTTGACTTGGCCGCACTTGCAGCTAAGTAACTCGCAACAATGGCAGCTGTGATTTGGCTCCCGGACCAAATAAAGCCTGATGCCCGGCGGACCGGGCCCCGACCCACTCCACCATTCCTTGGTACCGGTCCTTTGCCCACACCTGGTTGCGAGCATGTGTAGCTAATGCTGCTTATTATATAACTTGCTTTTCTGTGTGTGTGTGTGTATTTGGGTCATGGCTGTGCGCGGAGGACACAAATTTCCACAAAATTTATTGCATAGTTGCAGGCGCAAAAGTAGTTAAAGTAAATCTCAACATGCAGCCGCGTCGCGTCGCATCACATTCCTCCCTGCCGCACCCCGTTCCATCAACTTGTACATTAAAGTTTGCCTAATGAGTTATGTGGCGGTAATTTTGAGGGCGCGCGAGGACAACGGAGCTTCCACTGAAGATGAAAAACAATTATAAGCACACCAAAAAGTATGCAAACAGTTTTTTCTTTTGTTTTTTCCTGTTGCTCCACTCAGCGCAATTACTTACGGCAGCTGAGGGAAACTTTAAACTCGCCTGACAAACTTTATGCTTTTCAATTTATTTGAAACTCATGCCCGCTAGCTAGTCGAGCACGAGCTGGCCAATTGTGGTCAAGCCTCCACCCCGCGATGCCATTATTCCGTACCAAATTATGCAGCAAATAAATCAGCGAGATCAACGAAATAAGTGCCCATTCCTAATGCCCGTCAATCAGGACTTACAACTTGGACCCCCACAGCGAAATATAAACAACAACAAAAATATATATATATGAAGAAAAAACAATTTTTCACTTTGTTTAGCCATATTTGAAATGCTCTTACTGGCAAATAGGATAATATATAATATTTATATTTGATTTTCATATTACGGTTTTGATAATGCCTCTTCTTTCAAATTTAAAAGGAAAATATGTTGTAAATATATTGTATTTTCTATTTTTTTTTATACAAATGCACCTAAAAAATAAATATTCTAAACTCAAACATCTTACTTTAAACATAATCGAAAAACAATCAAAGTCCTTAGAATATTTTTTAAAAATCAATCACAAACCCAAATCAAACCAATTAACTTATTTATTATTCAATAAATAAACTCAGACTATTTTCACTTATATAATATAGATAAATGTGCATAGACGGCTGCAAGTTTTGCTTACAAATTTTTGTACTGATATATACATCATATAGGTTCAAACCTTTAAGAACAAGGAACTGTTCTCCTAAGTGAGTTGTATATTTTGTTTTATAATTTTAGCAGCCACTCACATCAAAGTGTATTAATAAGAATATTTCCCGAGTTCTGATTATAATTTACGAGTACGTTTTCGAATTTTCAGTTTTGCTACTCGTGAAGTTTGTTAAGGAACAAAAGCCGTAAGCACATTGTATGTTTGTCGAAGCGAGAGACACTTGAGAATTGTTTTTAAATTTATCATAAAAAATACATTTCAACAACTTTGCAATTTTTGCCAGCTCATTCACTGATGTGCGCGCTGGGCAGAGGGTGGAGCAGAGTGAGAAGTTAAAATAAAATGTGTCTGGATATTTTTTTTATTTTAAGCAACCGTCAAGGTTCATTAAAATGTAGAAATGGGTAATTTTAAAGTAAAGTTCAGCAGCTATGTTTCTATACGCTGTTTAACTAATTTATCAGCATTGCTCGATGTTTTCAACCCCTTGGCCCATTTCCTATTGCCCATTTGCCAATTCTTTCAGTTTTGTGCTCTTGGCCAACTCCGGATCTCACATCGCTGGCTACCTAAGTGCGGCACTTCATTTGCATTTAAAATGTTTTCGCCTGTTCACTTTCAGGCTCAACTTTGGCTATTCATTTGGCACATTTCTCTTTGTTTGCCAATTCAGCGTTGTGGTGAGACGTTGGCCACCGCCACAGTGGGTCAAGTGGGTCGTACAATGTTTATTTGTTTTGCAGCGCTGAGTTTATTTTTTGTTCTCTATTTCTTGCTTTTTCGTTTCCCTGCCTTTCCCCTGCCTTACTTTGCGGTTTTTGGCAACTGTGAATTGTCAGCTCGGGTTGTGCTTATCGATTTCGATTACGATTCCTCTTTCGATTATTGGTTAGGGTAAGTGCCCGGATACCTTTCATCCGAAAATTAAGCTCACCTGTAATTTGCGCAAATTAAACGCTTGCCCGGCTAAAATGCGATTTTGAATTATCGTCGGCCATTTAATGCGCGCCTTGAGAGCGCTTTATTTATGCTTCCCTCGCGCCCCTAAGTATGCAATAAAATTGTATTTAAGATGCCTAATGAAATTTGGGCATTTAAATTATTGTGCAATATACAACCGAATGAAAAAATGCGGCATTAAGATAAAAGCAAAAAAAAAAAGGACGCGCCTTTAATTTATGACGGACATCGAGTGGGCGTGCGCACCACAAAAGTATTCACTGCCATCCCAGTCCGCTTCCCGTAGGCATTAAATTTGCTTGTCTTTAACACACATACACACACAGACACACAAATTAAACACTAATTGTGTGTAGCCTGCCTTTGAAGATGATGAATTGCAAACGGCACGGGATTTGTTGACGGCAAACGTAAAAATATTGTATATTAAAAATTAATTTACATTTTTAATTCATTCGCCAATGTCCACAAGCGGAAGAAGTAGCCACCTCCAGGGCGTTGCTAGAACCCATGGGGTAGTTTCTTCTGTGAATTCACAGCTTTAAATATATCTAAATTCTAGCAATATTGTTATTAGCCTCGGCAAACCATGTCCAGTGGCTGAAACGAGGTCACGTTAAGGGTCAGATGGGTGGGATAGGGGATAAAACATTTTGTATAGCCGCATGGCAACTTTGACACTTCCTGAAATTAATTACTTTAAACTTAGCCAGCCGCGCTTTTCAGCGCCCCTCGTGCGCCTTGTTCAGCACCACAGGGCAAACAGCCCCAAATTAAATAATAAATTATTATTTTTGTGCGAGCCAATGAAGTGTGCCAAATTTAATGGCGCCCATGAAGCACATAGTTGGCTAGTGCGCCACTTCAAAGTAATTGCTAAACATTCACACGGAGAAGGGAGATGGATTTTGTGAACGAAGCTGGACTTGGAGTTTGAAGCGGGGGTGGCAGAGAGTATCGCCTAGATTCACACGAACCTATTGAGCTAAACAACTAAAAGAAATAAACAAGAATCCCTTAGTGGGCAGTGTCTGACTAGGAGATACCCAGAAAGTACTTCGAAATGTACTCAGAATTCAAACATACATCTCACTAAGATTTATTATAGCGAAAGATTCCTGCAGGAGCTTTTATCGCCTTACCTTATTCTTTGAAAACAAGTACTTCAGAGTGAAAAAGTGAGAAGGGTACGCTATCGCATATATTTTGCTATCTTCTATAAGAAACAATCGAGCTATTTCTGAGAATTAAAATAAGTATTTATGTCTGGGCGAAAAAACAGTGCTACAGTGGGTAGCGATCCCTAAATAAGCCCTACTTAATACGTCATATGACTACAGGAGGCAATTAAAAGTAGATAACATTAATCTTTTAGCATAATTTCATTTGGATAATTATGGATGTTCCGTTGGCAGTGCCTCTAATGCGATTTTCACAGTAATTCATTCGCAATTCAACAGACCGAGACTTGTTTTCTATCTTAACAACTGAATTGCGATAGCTCGCACTTTCAGCTAAATGTTTGAGGTTTTTTTAACATTGCCAAAAGAAGCAACACTCCATGTATCTGCTAGACAAACTGCTCTGCTTGTCAAACAATTTATGTGACAGACACACACCCACCCACACACACACACACAGACACGTTTGCAATTTGGCGTTGAGGCTTTTAGCCATTAGTTTGCTGACATGCTACAATTTTTTGTTATTCACTTTTTCTATTTTTAGCGGCTGGCAAAGAGGTGGAATGCCTGACGAGTTGGCAGAATTCACGTTAGAGTGCGCAACTTATTGTCAAAGTCAACAACTTTAACAGCCGTTTTCAGCCAGTCAACTAGGCGGTAACTTACCGATGGGGCACCAATAAGCCAGAAATAAGTTTTGTATAGCATATGCTTACCTGCAAATAAAAGGAGAATTTAGTTTAGATGCAGTTAAGATACAAATATTTAAATAAATTTCTCTAGAGTGCATAAGTATCATCATTAACTACGCTTAAGATCTCGCAGTTTAAATAAAATTCTCTGGAGGGTTTGTGCTTATGTATCCGGTAACCAAATTAGAATTGATTACCCGTCCTCAAGGCCACACAGGAGACAGGTAAAGGACATAAAAATCAGCTTAGCAGCAAAAATGTATATGCCTATATACATATATATTTGTATGTCTATATGCACGCAATGTGTCAACACCTTTTTATGTGTGAGATCTGCGCCACGCCCACATGTACACACACGCGCACACATACATTTACATATGCATGTGATTTGCGTTTTTGGCGCGTGTCTTTGCTTTTAGGCAACAGCATTTTTTTCGCTTTTCCCGTTTTCTTTTAAAAGAGCTTTTAGGTAGGCCAAAACGCACAAGCAACAACGCACTGAATAAAAAAATCTATATTCATAAGCAGAACGCACAGCGAGTAGGCTCAAAATTCGGAGGATACGCGCTTTAGTGTAACAAAAATAAGGCAATATTTTTGGATTGACACACACAAGCACACACACACATGTAAGCACGAATGGCGGGAGCATTGGCAACCCTTTCTGCCTGCAGAGGCAATTTGTGCGCCTAAAAGTATGCCGCACAAAAAGGTTGCTCAACGATAAGATGGCGCCGGTGCCAGCTCATTGCTGCCTCAAGGACAGGTGAACCGAAGCGTAAAAATCTAGTGACTGTCATAATTTGACATACGCCTGCCAACAGACACACACGCACACCCGCAGCTGTTATGTGAGGCGTTAAGCACGCTGCCAGATTCCAACTCAGATTCAGGTGCAGATTCAATCGCTCGTTCAATGCGTCGAGCAGTCAGAACCAGTCGACCCGTATACGTGCCTCACACCCTCCACAATGTCAATGTCAACTGCTTTGCCCAAGTCGCACCCTTCGCCACCCAAACCCGCTTTATATCATGCTTTGTTAAGGTATTGGCGAGCTTTTTGGCTGCTCAGTTTGTTATTCTTTTTGTCTCTTTATACCCTCTACTGATTAAAAATGTGAAGTGGGGATATAATATTGCGATGCAAATATATGTAAGTAACAAAAATACATCTTGAATAACACAAGATATTGAGCCGAGTTGTAGAAACATGTTAATTAAAACTAGAGACTTTCAATTTGGAATTTGGAATTTTCGACAACTGCACGCTCATTTTCCACAACTCAATAACGAGATCTTGCCCCACATATTTGAGTATATGCATATTTAAAATTAAAAAGCATTAATTAATTAGTTAAATACGTTTTTATAGGAAGTTTTTTGTCACTTTTTAATAGCTGCTCACGTCAACCTAGAAAACAGATTAATATAGATTCGAAATTCCATTATTTTAAGCACATTTTGGAGATTATTAGAGCTGGTAGAACTCATATCAGGCATATTACACATTTTATAACTGCAATTCTATATACATTTTTAGAGCACAAGTATTGCATACCATGCAAATATATTAAAATCAAACAATGAACACACAGAAAAAATATTTAAAATATAGAGCTGAGGGAGAGAGAATAAACAAATCAAAAATTTTGCATTTTAATTAAGGACAAAGGCTGACCAAAACATTTTTGTTTTATACTGGGAACTTATTTAATACCGAAATTCCTAAATACAAGACAAAGGAATTTTTCTTTGTTTTTTTTTTTTTTTTGTTATTTATTGTTTTGCACAAATTTGCAAAAGAGAACTAAAATCAAATATCAAAATTAAGTTAAATCTCTTCTGATATTCTATCTTAACGCTTACTTCAATTATTGCCCAAGCGGTATTTTTTTTTCATTTATTAAAATTAACGGTAATTTTGTATATCGAAACCAGGGTATCTTCCAGTTCAGCAATCTTCCCAAAAGCACACAAACGTATTTTTCTGACTCGCTGGCGATTTGTGTGTTATTTTCAGGTTCATTTAGCATTTAATGCTTGTAAAGAAATTTTAATTTTATGGCCAGGTGCCAAAACGCCCACAGCTGAAATCCAGACAGCCAGTGGGCCAGGCCAAAAAAGCTTAACCATAATGCCGACAACAAAATTTCACAAAGAATTATGCGCGCTTCACTGACAGCTGCTTTGCCACTGGGCTGAGAATTTGTGAATCGAGTTAAGCCCGTGTGGCATGCAGCAATTGACATTCGCATCGACCAGCACACTCTAACAAACACACACGCACACACATCGGCACAACCAAGCGAGTCAAATTGCACGCTCAATCAAAATGCGAGCAAACATTTAAGCTGCCTGTGCGGGGTACAGGGAGGGGCTTGTGGGGAGGCATGTGTATGGCTCAGCGGCCTGCGGTTAAGTTTTCGTGTTAAGTTGACAAATTATTTTGGTAAATATTTGCGTAATTTCGATAATAATGTTGCTACGCGTCGTGCCAGGCCGATAAGTTTCAGTTCAGTTTTCAAATGGTTTGTAGTCTGTGGCCGCTGCGGTTTTTGTTCGCGTGTTGCCGCACATCAAACGCGCGTGTGTACTCGTGTGAGTGTGTGTGTGTGTGTGTGAGTGTGGGTGTGCTCAACTATAACAATGTTACTTGGCTGTAGGCTGCCTAAGCCTGGCAACACAATTAATTAGCTGACGCTCATATTGAATATTAATTACACGCGCCACGCCCACCAGGCGAACACGCCCAGACCGCTTTCTGATTGAGGACCATTGACAACAGCGGCCAAAACAAACACTCGACTACAAAAACACTTTAGGGCAACTCTTGAGATAGACCATTTTGGGGCCAACTAGTTGACCAATACTCGATGGCCCGCACGGTCACTCGACTTTGTGGTGTAATTAACACCTGAGTAGAGGCCAGGTGTGTGTGTGTGTGTACGTGTGTCCAATGGCAGCCAATTAGCTGAATGCCTGCAGGCGGTAGGCTTCATTAGCATTACAGCCAGCAACTGATTCGGTTGACAATCAAATCCTTGGCCAAAACCGACTTTCCACAAAAAAGAAGCAAAAAAGAAACTTTCAGCTGCTTTGGCTGCAAGTAGCCATGACCGTGACACATGGTGCACAATACTGGGGCATTGTCTGTGCAGCGCCCGTATCAACAGCAACATTAACAACAACAGCAACATCGGCAACGACAACAACGAAACACTTTCTAATGAACTTTTCGACAACAGCAACAATTCTACCGCAAATCTAAATACAAATACATAAATCCAGACAAAGCAGGTGAATTACGTGGCCATAGACCATAAACGTAACCACAATAGCGAAAGAAAGAGGGAGACAGAAAATCAGTTAGAGAACCAAGTGGGAACAATGGCGAAAACTGTTAGCCAGCCATGACGACAATCGCGCAAAATTTAATGCAAACTCGTTGCGCTGGAAAAAGCTGAGGCAGAAAGAAGTCAAATTTACTATACCTGCAGCAACTTTGGTAAAAACCTAAAAGCCTCAGCTTAATTTGGCTTAAACATAAATTTAATGAGAATTTCAAAATATAAATTAAATTTGTTAATTAAGTTTGTGTGGGATTACAAAATTGTTTATTATTTTAAATATTTATCCGTTGGAATAAAACAAAATTTCAAGAACTATTTGCACATTTAATATAAGATTGTCTCACTAAATCCAATTGCGATGGTTTTAATTCATATTTAATGTTATAAGTCTGTTTTTCCAATAGCAACACAAAAACATTGCGTAAGCAAAAACGGCTAGGCGAACATTGGCCAAAGCAAATACAATATACAATAGAAATTTTATGCGCACAGTATGTCTAAAGAAAACCATTACACTCCTTATATTAACTGTACTTAAGTTGATTATTTCTTGCCTTTCATTGTTAAGCAATACACAAAAGGTTGTGTATATAATATTAATCAGATTAGAAGTATATATATTTTAAGTTCTGTAAACAAAGAAAAACTAAACAGCATACTCGTTCTGTATGGTGCTGCATTTAATATAAAAAAAATAAAATAAAGTAAATAAATAATATAAATTAATATTTGCTATTCACCGCATTTTTATAAGTAGTACTTAAAAACAAGTGAGAAGACTCTAGTCAGGGCCGCCCGACTAGCAGATACCCTAAGCCCAGCTATCTGTCTTCATAAACATTTCAACCCGTTTGCAATCATACATACCTATACAAATTCACACGCACACACATGAAAATTTATGCCGCACTCAATTTACTCGGTAGCTGCGCTTGCCCCCACTACAGAAACTAAATCCTTATATTCTTCTAAACTAAATGTATGATCAATATGAAATTTTCAGAACTTATTAGAATCATAGAAATGTATGTACAAACCAATTTGCAGGTCTGTAGTATTTGATTTGCGATTTTTATGGTTTTGTCGGTATTGGGGGCGATTGGGGGGAGGTATTGAAACGGAGCAAGTAATTGAAAAAAAAATGATAAACTTGTTCTGCGTATGATATTTACGAACTGAATGAGACCAAGATCAGCTTTCTAGCTTTTTTAGTTTCCGAGATCCTTGCGTTCATACAAACGGACATGGCTAAATCAACTCAGCTCGTCGTCCTGATCAAGAATATATATACTTTATGGGGTCGGAGATGCCTCCTACTACCTGTTACATACGTTTTAACAAAACCATTATACCCTTTTTACCAATTTTCAATGGGTTCAGGGTATAATGAGTATGCAATTTTCAAAAAGAATAAATATTAATTAAAATTTAAGCCGAATGATAAATTATACACTTATTTATGAAAAATAAACTAAAGTAGATTAATAAATAAAACGAAATCATATGTTCCAGCTCTCGAGCCTTAAGCTGAAGCTGCTGCATGAATTTATTTAAGCTTTAAATTATGAAAATATCTTTAAATTCCTTTTGCCTGCGGCTGCGGGTGCAATACGAGACACAGCCAGAGAACTGATTACGATAAATCACATTGATTGGCCTTCAATATGCAACAATGCTCCATCACGCTGCATCAGGCTTCTCATTATGGCCGCAAAAAATCAACAAGCCAATTTCACGAACAGCCCGCGGCAGTCACACAGAAGGAAAGGGCGGACGGACAAGAGGCAGGCAAATGACAAGGCCGGCTGGCAGTTCCCACCCGCAGCTTGACAGCAGCATCGATATTTATGCATAGCCTGGGAGGGCAAGGTGGATAAGTGGAGAAGGAGACGTTGTGTGCCAGCAAAGAAGCCTGTTGTACACTTAAAGCTGAGTGCTGAATTGAGAATTGTCAATTATTGGCTCGAGCCTTGAATCGCCCTGCCCCACCTCAGCATTAATTATTTATGGAGCAGAGCTCGCAACGCGCGGCCTATGAATATAAACATTTAGTTAACGGTTTATTAGCCAGCAAATTACAAGCTGTTAGGCAACAGGAGACAACCGGAGGCAGTCGGAGGTGAGTCACAGACGCCCGGCTACCTGCGCCTGCACCTGTTTTTATTGCGGTGCGTGCATTAAAGGTGCATTAGGCGTCGCGCGCCTGTCTGTGGCATGCAACGTCTGACTGCTGCCTGGCCTATTGCCTCGCCTGCCGTAATCAGAACTGGGCTGCCTTATCGCGCATATTGACATTGTTGTGCTTCGCTGGACGCGTTCTTCCTGCTGTGGTTGTTGTTGCCACTCATTTCCGATGCACGTGTGCGCAGAGAGGCGTAAAATCAGAAAACAAAAAAAAAGCAAACGCTGCCCTCGCATATTGGACTCTCATAGCTTCATCTGTGATCAGGGCGCAAGCTATGGAACCTGTTGGAATGTTATTTTATACAAACACACACACACACACATACTGCGAATCACTTTACTGCTGACACAGCAACCACCCGCACCCGCAGCCGCAGCCGCAGCCACAGTCGCAACCGCTGTGCTTTAGATATAAATGCGAACTGAGTCGCATCGTTCCCAAAGGGCTAACAATTAAAGGCATTCATTCAACAACAAACAAAACTAATAAACCACATTGCCAGCATCAGCACCACTGGCCGGGGTCCATCTGCAGCAGCTCCACGGCCCCACAGCACCACAGCACCGCAGCTCTCATCTTACAGCTCACCGCTGAGTCTTTGTTTTACTTATGACAAAGCAGGAAATGAGTCAAACCCAAAGTCGGAGCTGACCGAAATCCATTTATGTTTACACAAAGCAACGGCAACCAAAGGGGGCAACGAGCAGGGGCTTTTTGTAATTTCGCACTTCATTTAGCGTTAAATTAACAACAAGCAGAAGAAGCTCACAAAATTCTCAAATTCCCAAACAATTCTCAATATCGCATAACTCTTGGCATTTGGGCAATAAAACACGACTCGGAGACGAGGCCTGCTCCGTGGCACGAATACCCATTTAATCACAACTAAGCGAGGTTGCAACCAGAGACGACGACGATCGCTGCGTGCTGAGGCATAAATGAGCACGCGGCAGCAGCCAGAAGAGGAAAAACAAGCAGCCGGTGATGCGCTTCAGTGCAGCAGAACGAAACGAGACGAAACAAAACGAAACGAAACAAAACAAAAATACAAAGCAAAGCAGCTTGCAACCAGCTCTCTGTGCGACAGGCCACCAAAAAGCTATGCGACATTCTCTGGCATGCAACAACAACGAGCAAGAATGTTTTAGTCGAGACTGCACGACTCGAAGATATCCTGTGCATAGTTCCGATGGACCATGCCATATAAAATTGCATAGCAAAAAATGTATACATATTAAACATATAAAATATACATACATACATATGTATGTTGCTTCTAACAATAACAAAATAGTCTAAGAAACTCTTTACAGCAACTTAAAAATTATATTATAAACAAATATCTGTTCTATATTTTAAGAACTTTACCCAAGATTCTTATTAAATATGTAATTCAAATTTAAAAAAGTCAATTTGAGCTCATCGCAGTCTTTGGATCTGCAACTGTATCTTTCTTTAATAATATTAATAAATAATAAATAAACATTGGGAGATATACAAATACTATATACATTTTCATATCTATTTGATTTGATTTTATTCAAGATCTACTGAAAATTGTAAAATTGTAAATTGTAAATTTTATATAATTAATTTATATAATCTATAACCAGTGTTTGGCATCCCTAGCTCTATTTAATATGTATACTCGTTCACGAAGTGACACTAGTATATTGGGTTTGTGCAATGCCGTCATGCTGTCCGTCTGTCCGGATGAACGCAACTTTACACCTTTATACGTTACACCTCAAATCGCAAAACGGTAGTTAACTGGTCACCTATAAAGATCGGTACAAAAATTTCACCCACGCAATTTTAACATGTGAAGCTGTCGGATCCATAGCTCCTATACTTCAAACTTCCACATTTTGTCAAAACTGAACCAAATTTCATGTTTGGTGGCATTTTGGTCATGTTTTGTCATCTAGATTAGTTCGGCATTTAAAATAAATGTATTTTTTTAAAATAACATTTTATTCATTTTTTTGTGAAAATATCATGAACTCCCCCCCCCCCCCCCCCCCCCCCTCTTTTTTTTTTTTAAAAAAAACATTTTTTTTTTCATATTT
>SCDS01000873.1:23404-34410 GCA_004149465.1 Drosophila nigromelanica
TTTAAAAAACAATTTTTTTTATTTAAAGTTTATAATTGTGAATTTTTGTTTTTAATCAATTGTGTTAGTCATAATTAGTATAAAAATCAACATTAAACCTGATTCTGAAGGGGTCAAATTTTTTGTCAAAAATCGTACCGAAATTGGTAAAAAATTTGACAAGTAAAGCTCTCGGATCCATAGCTCCCATAATTTAAACTGCCATAACTTTGTCAAAACTGAACGAATTTCGCTTTTTAATGGATTGTATTTGTCATAATTAATTAGAGATAAATTCTGCATTGACCAAATAATGCCTGGCTATATGTTTACACTGTGAACGAGTATTGCGCTGTCGGTTACACCTGACTGCAATGTTTAAAAACAAAAAAACAATTGAGTGAAATACTTTAATGAATTATTGCCAGCTATAGAAATATTTTATTTTGGAAACTTAATTTGCGTATGGTATAGAGATACTTTGTTCTTAATATAAAGTCTTTCTTATTCTCTAAAATTGACTTAACTCAGTTTATGTTCTGATTAAGAAGGTATGTAGCTGTTGATATACGCGAGTACAACTTAATTATGCCTTTCTATCCACTTTTAATGGGTATAGCATTTAACAACGTTGAAGACACAAACTCATAAATGCGCAGTCGCAACACCAAACACCAAAAGCCAATCGCTAAATGTGAAGGCCAAAGAGCCAGAGCCAAAGCGCTGCTGCTGCTGTGAGGCAGCTGTGAGGCAGCTGTGGCAGTGGCAACAAAGTGGCCGCTGGGTCACTGGATGCTAACGATGCGACGGCAGCGCATTTAATGCACAGATTTCTTGGCTATGCACATAAAATTGAATGGAATAAAGAGTTGCCCATTGTTAGAGCGCGTCTCTGGCCAGCGGCAGATTGAAAAATGTTGCAGCGAATGTTGCTGCTGCTGCCGCTGCCGCTGTTGTTGCTGCTGCCGGCCAGGCAGCCTTTCATAATCGCAAATTGATGCGCCAGCAACGTCTTCGTCGCTGTGCATTGGAGCGTGGGAGCGCTTCGAGCTGCGCGCATGTGGCAACATCGCCAAACATTGAATAGACTGGTTTACGAGCAGCACGGTTGTTGAGGGGAGGGCCAATCAGCGGGGCAAGCGGAGCAAATTTTAGTTATTGGCTAATGCCAAAGCCATGCGCTGGCCAGCTGTGCGCGTCCGCCTGAATTGATAACCGCGAAATGACAAAAGCCAACACACAACAAAATTCGTTACATTCAATTTTGTATACCCTGTACACACACATAACAATTGGCAGCAACAAAAACTAGCATGTAACATGAAGTTATGAGACGTGTGTATTTTTAGTGGACAGTAAATGAATTAATATATTTGCATATATACTCTGGTAAAAGATAAGAATATGATGTTTTCAGTAGGTATGGCATTTTTTAAAATATTAATAAAAGTTATGAGAGATTATAGCTTGGAGGATCTATTCATGATAAGTACAAATTTGTTCAAACTACCAATATTTCAAAACAATACATTATTGTGATAAACTAAAATAAAAATATGCGAAATATGCATAATTTTTTAACAATATTTAAAAAAAAATAATAACAATATTGTTTGATATTGGTTAACAAATCTAAGAGAATTCTTAACGTCAGTACTAAGCCCAAGTAAGGCAGGAGTTATGATACTCGTTCACGAAGTAAAACGTCATGATGTCTGAGTGGATGAACAACTTTTTCAGCGCTATTAAAGCTAGAACCCGATACCCAATATTTGTAGTTCAAAGTGTGAATTACTTTTTCATGTTCGACAAAATATACGACAGTAAAAACACCCTTTAACACTTATAACAGCATAAGTTAGTTTTCATATTACACGAACACAACAGCTAAATTGCAATGCTTATGTAAATTATTAAAAAATTAGCTTATAATTAAAATAAATAAATAAATATATGCTCATAACACTTCTGATATGTTTCATCTCAAATAAGCGTTTTATGTGGAAATAAATAATTTATGATGTTATAATTAATGGTTAAAAAGCAACATAGCAAAATTTAAGTTAATATTATTACCATAACAGGCTAAATGAGCTAAGAAAAACATTTTAATTTAAATACAGCACTTTTTATATGAAAAAATTTAAATGTGCAAGAAATTCTGAAAATTGCAATAATTAAGTCTGTTTTTGCAGGGTATTTACTAGCCTAGCACACTTAGCTGGGATATTCTCATTTATTATTTATGAGTTTTTGCTCTCGCTTCGTTCTTAAGAATTGATTTCTTATTAATTTTACATTTGCAGCTCGTTGGTTTTCATAGGCGACAGCGTCTTTTGTTTCACAAACCCCTCTCCCTAGGGTCAAGGCCCCCCTTCCAGGACAATGTTGCCTCAAACTAGTGGCGCCACAGCCTGCTTGCGTTCTGTGTCGGCATTTGTTTTGGCTGTTGTTGTTGTTGTTGCTTTTTCTTTATGGACTCGGCTCTTTTTGGTGTTGCCCTCTCCAGGACTTTCTCCGCTGGTCCCATTGTTTTAGTTAAGTTGACCATTTGTATACAATTTTGCAACGCTTTGTGTCGCCGCACGCTTATCTAACCAAAAAAAAAATAAATAAATAAATAAAAAAGAAAGTCTAAGAAAAACAACAACAAGATGTGGCCAGGACGCGCTGTCCTGGCGCTGATTTCTTCTACTGCCAGCGCATTTGTGGGCTCATTTATTTTCATTTGTTTTGTCATAACAATTTTTTCTTGTTTCTATCGAGTCGTGCAGCGGCGGACGGGGAGGGGGGCTCATATTTATTGTGTTTTGTGGAGATGCGTTCCATCTCCTGCGAGCAGCCGCAATATTTGCGCCGTTATATTCGAATTTGCTTCTTTTTTTTGTGGTCTTTTGCGGACTACTTAATGCAATTGCCGCAACAAATTTGATTTGGCCATAAAATGCCAAAGTCGCCGAAAATAAAAACGAAATCAAATTAACATAATTGGCACAGATTTGTGATCTCCGAGCCGAGCACTTGAATTTTGGATGAGCAGAAAACTTTCCTACAACAAATTCCAAAAAGAATGACAAATCTTTCGCTTGGCCGCAGCATGTGAATCAGTCGCATTACTCTTACCGAAGGGTCAATGTGTGCTTAAGCGGCTTTTAGCATTGACAGCCAACAACAACAACAACAACAACAAGCTGCAGCACCTTCGTGCTGTACCATTTGCGTGGCATTCATCGAACGTCGAAGCTCGTTAGCACCTTTAATGAAGAAAAAGAGAGAGCTAAAGCTGAAAAAAAGACAGAGACAACAGAAGCACTCGGTAGAGATTCGTATGGATTGCAAGCCAATTGTAAAGTTTCGCATTAAACGACAAAACGAATCGAAACGAAAAGAAAGGAAAACATAAGCGGCTTAGGAGGCCAAGTGCTGGACAACAGCGGGGCAAGAGCAGGGCAAGTGACACTTGGGTTGGAAGGAGGAGGTGGGCATGTGGCAATAATAATAATAATAATAATAACGTTAAATAACGGACAACAACATGTAATGACAATTGAGGATTTATGGCCACCGAAAGCAAAAGAACAAAAAAACAAACAATTATTTCTTTTCGATGAGCTGCACGAAATTGTGTTGCAGGCTCATTACAAGCTGCACGCTGCACGTTGCACGCTGCACGTTGCACGAGCAATGCATTTGTAACAACAAAAACAACAAATATGACTAATTAGATTGCAGCCAGAGATGCTGGCTTGTTGGCTGCTTACAGCTCGACAGCATTGTATAGTTGTGGCTACCCACACACATGCAACATGCAACGTGCAACGTGCAACGTGCAACGAGCAGCAACAACTCAACAAGATGAGCGGCTTTTAAGCGTGGTAGTAGACACTCAGATACTACGTAGCTGGCAAACTGTGTCAATGCCTGTGAACTGGAACTGGAGCGTTGAAATGCCGATGCCAAGCACCGAACTTCGTCTGTGCCAATTGCTGCTGGCGTTGCGATTATTGTTTTTGGCCCGCTTTTTTGCGCTGCTGCTGTTGGTTGTTGTTGTTGTTGTTGTTGTTTTTGTTGTATAATTTACACGGCCAGGCCAATTTACAGCGAACGATGCAGAGGAAAGGCCCTGAAATCGTGCCGGGCCAACTTCAGCTGAAAGCTGACTGCTGCCTCTTTATGCTTCTTCATGCCCGTGATTTGCAGGTGGGCGTGAGCAACTAAATTGCCCATGCAAGTCATATGTGTGTGACTGTGTTTGTGTGTGTGTGTGTGTACACCTGTACATCTGCACGAGGCAGCCAAGCGCATCTACACATTCGCCTTCAATTGCTGCATCTTCATTTGCCCGCCGTTCATTTTGCGAGTTTAAGACCTCATTGACACCAATTTAAACGCCCCCTTCCAAATAAGTCCTTTTAGCATGGTTATAAATATACGTGTAGGCATGACCAGAAATTACCAATAAAAAGGGTTCTTACTTCCACTGTCGAAAATAAGGTATATTATTTACTCGAATATTTTTATAATATTGATTTAAGCATTTGTCTCATTAATGTTTACTACTAAGTGTGAACACAGTTAATGCACGTGCACCCTAAAAGTCATAATATCGATTTAATTAACTTATGTTCTTTTCTATACTACATTATGAACCATACTTTGAATACAAGTGAATACTATGTTTTATGCATTTTTTCAATTTATTGGCAGCCAAAAACAAAAAGTAATTTTAATTAACACATCAATTCTCACGCATGGCATCTTACTTTATGCCGCATAGTAGAGCTTTACTTTAAAATATAGGCGACTATATAAATATGAAAATAAATAATCACAAAACATATTTAAACATTAAAATTCTTATACCCCTTCAAAGTGTTTTATAATTATATTGCATCTTTGACCAATAAAATATACATGCATACGAGATATTGTTTAGAACGACGAGCTGACTCCATATATCATTGTCTTTCATTCCGTCCGTCTGTTTTTTGTCCGCTTCTATCCAAACTAGAATCTCGGTTTAAAAACTGTGCGTATGTCGAAAGACAATATAAATACAGTTTATATATATATTTTTGATTTGTCTTTTTATTGCAATATATTTTTGTTGGCATATATATATATATATATATATTTCGAATTTATATATATATATCTAACAAATAGTTTTATTTAGAAAACTTTTCCATTTTTTTCAAGATATAACAATATTTCATAATTATAAGGGTCAATTTGCTCCTAAATAGTGAGCAAAAACTTATCAACATTGGAACACATAAACGCGGTCGGTAAAATAAGTGCATTTTTTTTAAACTTTTTTTTATTATTGGCAACAACGGACTACTAAACAATATAGCATTTTTATATGAAATATGAATTCCAGTTATGGATAGTTATTATAACATTAATACATTTAAAAAAAAATGCTCTAAGTTTTTCCTTATATTCAATATGTACAACTTTCACTTACGTATCTGTAGAAATGCATTATTGCATTGTACTGTTTGTGTATATATGTATATATACATATATATAGGTACTAATGAATCCATTTACTACAAATTGAGATATTACCTATACATTTTGTTGACGGTGTAGACTACATTAGAATACACAGCTATAAATATAAATATACATATATATAAATATGTATATATATATACTTATGCTTATCTATGTAATTTCTGTCATTATCATGGCCACAACAATTGTTTATACACACCGATTTTAGTGTGCGTAATACCTAATTGCAACAAAGAGCTGAAGAGAAAGTGTTTGTCATTGCGTTGATCGTTTTGGTTAATGGGTGAAGACGACACCGATTGGGACAACTTCAATGGAAGTCAGAAATAACCAAATCCAGCTGCGCGCTTCGAACGCAACCTTCAACTCGTGAGGGCCGAATCGCATTAAAACCCAATCAGAGTGACGGGGCGTGGCGCGCGCTTTGGTATCTGAGCCATCAACTAATGAGACTTTGACTGCGCCTCGTCGCCCCACGGCTGATGGCTGTTTAGTTTTCGATTTGTCAGCCACACTCATACACAAACACATACACAAAAAATAACAAAGGCATAAGAAAATAAAAAAAACTATGCCCCTTGCCCTGCCGTGCCGACAAACTGTCAACGCATGTCAAATGAAAGATACATTTGACAGGCGATGCAGACAGACAGACGCTCAATTAAAGCCGCCAAATGAGCCAGACTGGGCTGGGAGCAGAACGGGCCATCGGTTGCTGGGCTCAAAAAGAAATCAATTAGTGCAAATTAGTGTGGCAGCAAGTTTGCGGCGCAAACTGTGCTGCAAGCCAAGGCGGTCAAGCTTTTTGGCTTAGCTTTGTGGCTCTTATTGCTGGCATTGTAAGTAAATTTTATTTGGCTTTTTTACCATTGACTTATTGTTGACTGCCTTTTGATATGGGTATTCAATTTGCGGCTAATGAATTTTTGAGTACAAATTCATAAGACATTTGACTCGTATTTGATTGCGGTAGGCAAAAGCGAAACGGAAAAAACTTATATGACTTAATCTTAAGTGGATTTGGCTTTTTATCCGTGCAGGTTCATTGCCCCGCCCGCTGAGTGATTAACGGTACTCGAATTCTATTAGTGCATTTCAAGTGCACACCCCAGCTAATGTCGCCTAATTGGAGCTGCAGCTACAGCTACAGCTACTGCAACAGCTACTGCCGCTGCCGCCGCCGCCACTGCATACACATTTGTGGCAATAACAGCAGCTAATGTTTCCACTCGTAAAATTATGCGCTTATCTGAATGCAACCAAATGAGCATGGGTTACGGAGGGTATGGAATGGGGAGTTTGCTTTGCAGTCGAGTGCATTCGACCAAATTACGAGAGTGCCTGTGAAAAATTATATGCCAAGCTATTTCATCAATTTCGAAAATATATATGTATATATACATATATACAAGTCAGCCATACTGCCAAGCCATATACCCTATACGCATGCCAATAAATCACAAAGGGTATATGCAGATTTTAGACAGGAAATTATGTAAATAGAGCTATTTAGCATTACGTCTATTTACATAAAATTAGCAAAGTAACTGTACCTCAATATATCTTATATTCAGTATATTTTAATATCACTGATAATATACAGTAAAACTCCACAAATTTGGTATGTACATAAGTTTGCAATTACCCAACTATAAAAAAATTGTCCTATTTAATAATAATTAATAAAAATCTCTATTGACTTCACATTTTTAAAAAAGATTGGTGAATGTAAAGTATTTGTCTAGCGTATCTAGTTTCTTAATACTAAGAAACCTGAGGAATGCGGGATTTGCGTTAAAAACAGGCTTAACCTATATTAGATTACTGTAACATATGTTTAACTTTAAATTAATCACATGTTAAAATAACTTACCTCATATTAGGTTACTTTGACATGTGTAAAACTAAAATTCCAGTAAGTTCCCACCCATAGTTAGAATATAAACAAGTCTACCACATTGCTGGATTAATTTCTAACAAGTAATAAGAATTTACTACATTAAATCAAAACACATTCTATTTTAATTATCGTCAAGCTTCTTGTTCATTAATAGAAATTTGAACCAGTGAATATTTTTCAAGGGCATGTTATAGTCTTTCCCTCTAAGCTAAATCTATACAATTCTGGCTGTTTTTATCTTCTCTCTTTTTTCTCTCTTTCTCTCTGGCCAATTTCTAATTAAGATTTTTTTACAATTATTCGATTTTAGCTCAAACTCATTTGGCGAAGTGGATCCACCAGACCGAAAACGCAAATAGACGCAAGTTCCTCGGCACAATCGACGCTGATTAACACATTAAATGAAAATTGTTATTTTGATTTGCTGATTCACTGTTTACTATTTATGCAAATGGAGTTATAGATTGACATTCGAGCAGTGGGCCAAACACCTTAATGACATTTAATTGCAGCGATTTCCACGAAAAACATCGAAGCCAAAGAAAAGTCGACCGCTGCGTGAGTGTGTGTGAATGTTGAATGAAGGCGATTCACGGAAAACGTTTTTAAACGCATTCAAAGGAAAGTAAACTAAGCCAATTGATTCAATTGATTTCGTAGAAAGTGCATGGCACAAACAGGTAAGGGGCATCTAATTGGCTGTGAGCGATGTGGGGCGCCAAGAACTTCAAGGACTTGAGTGCAACTGCCCACACACAGACACACACACATACACACACAGATACACATAAGCACACACAGCTGCATGAATTATTCTAGTTAATTGAGAACGGCAATTCCCAACCCCTCCTCGTGTGTAGAAAGCGCTTGCATTGAGGGAGTGGAGTGTCCCATGTGCATTTCCGTTTCCGGCTTTGACAACGACACGAGCGGGGGGTTTTTTCGTGCACGGGAACGGAGGTTGATTGCAACTGCAACGGCAGAATTTCGGTGCGCTATGCCTCACTTGGCTAATTCTAGTTTAATATTCAAATTATTTTACATTTTCACATGCATGGAAATTTCTACGGAGGGTTGGAGTACACTATACTCCAGCCCTGTGGTAATATTATTTTCCTCCAGCTAGCTGCGCGCTGGGGTGTTGCTGCAACAAACAAGTTGCTGGTGCCTGTTGTTCGTTGCCGGTTGCCTCATCAGGCGAAAGAGGGAGGAAGTGTATGTGTGTTTTGTTGGGTAACAAAATACAAATTCTGTTTTATAAACCTGGCAAATAGTACAGGCCGAAAACGAAACGCAATGCCGCTGCCAACGTTCTGCTTGGCTTACCTCGACGGCAACAACAACAGCAACAACAACCACAACAAGAAACAGCGAGAACAACCAGCAATGTATTGTTTAAATTCATAAACAGCCGAGTTTAACGAACTGCGTTTTGGCTTCGTTTTTCATTTATTTTGTATTTTTGTTTTGCTTGCAAGCCGCCTCGCAATGGCACAAACCAATTTGGCGATCTCCACTCGCTTTTTGCATGCTTCTCTGCACAAAATATTTGCATTGTTTATTTTTTTATTTTTTCAACTAAAGACATCAAGAAAGAACAACAAAACAAAAATCAAACAACAATATTTCAATTGAAATTTTTGCCAAACATCGTAATGGTATTGCACAAGAATTTTTAATTCAATTATAAGTTTGCACTCTTGACTCCCTTTCGACACCTGCGACTTTTTCGACCAGCTGCCAACACCTGCCAATTGAAGCCTTAAATACGATTTTCACCATTTCAAGTGCTGTTCAGCTATTAAATGTTGATACATGATATACAATTGGAAAATTGATTTTCACTTTGGCTTGATATCAAAATTGAATTTTTAATTTTGATTTTTATGTACTGCTAAAACTGTAATGTAAAGAAGTTCAAATACAAAGTACATATTCATCTTCCATAGGAAGAATGTTATTCTCTAAGTGTGTATTTACAAAATATTTTAAATTCACTTATATGCTTGTAAACATTTCAATTTAAGCTTTAGCTTTCAGTTGGTGGGCAAGACGCTTTTTTCAGCGTTTCTATAGTTTTTTTTTTCTAAATGTTCAGAAAGCAGTTTTCAATAGAAGTTTCGCCTAGAAGATAAGAAAAAGCGACATAAAGCTATTCTCAAAACTTGTTAGTTTTCTACCCACAATAATTTTTGTGCTTGTCAAATATTTAATGAGCTTAGTTAAACTCTCACCTTAGAAGGTAAATAAAAAACTATATTTAAGTCCTTTAAGTCCAAAAATATATGACTATTCTATCTTCCTGACAGTGGAATTTATGGTAAAAATGTTTATATTTTATGAGAGTTAGTTCAATTAATGTGAATTATTCAAACAATTTGCCAAGTTTTAAACCTTGTTCATCATATACATATGTGACGACATTTATAAAATTTTCCCAAACTTTTCCTCACTTTATTTAATTGAAAACTCACTCTCTGCATCAAAAAAAAATTGTGGAAAAACTCATCTTAATTGACTTTAAGCTAACACAGATATCCGCAGATAAGTAAATTAAGATGTAGAAGTTGAAACTTAAGAAGAGTCGCAAAGAGCAGCAGCTTTATAAACTGTATAATGATAACGATGGAAACAAATGCAAAGTAGATACGCAAGAGGATTCAGAAGGCACTTACCTATTCCAGAGTTGCCAATTTTAACGCTTATCCTTGGCCCCGCCCCCACTCCCTGGCCCTATGTACATGCGAGAGATAAAACCGATTTTCTAACGGCGCTGCAACATTTTTCTTATTTACGAGCCACGTACCCATAAAACTTTTAGGAGGGTGTGGAGTTAGGAAATATATGAATGCAAGTCGAAGTCTTTGGAAACCGAAAGGAATGAAGAAATTGATATAAATGTTTGTGCAAACAGACAAGCTGGCATTATGCGATATGACTGTGTGTGTGCCTGGTGTGTGTGTGTGTGTGTGCGCTCCACTCCTACTCAAATAGATAGAATTATGCGAAATGTGCGCAAATTTGTAGAAATGGCTGAGAAAAGTGTCGTCAGCGCTAGCAGCTATTTGAATAGATGACTCTTTTATGATTTCAAAAATACGATTTAATACAACAAGTTTACGTTCAATTTAAAATGCACGCACTGGAAGTTAAAGCCAGGCGCCAAAAAGTTTCGAGTTCATTTTCCAACAAATTTGTTTACACCAGAAATATTCAGAGCCTTTTATAACCCGCGGCTAACTGTAAAGTTTTGGCTCACTAAATTTCATTTGCTCCATAAAGCAGAACACACACAATTGGTCGACAAATAATTTTTTTCTCATTTTTTTTTTTGGTTAAGGCTTCTTATGGGCATGGCAAAACAATTTCCGATTATTACGTGCGTCGTTCTGAAGGGGCTTTCAGTTTACACTCACGGCAATAACCATTAATAAAAATGGCAGGCATTTAAAATTAAATGACTCCATCGCACGGTCCGCAAGTACAGCGTTGCATACAAACTCCTGCCCCCACTCCCTGGCCCTATGTACATGCGAGAGATAAAACCGATTTTCTAACGGCGCTGCAACATTTTTCTTATTTACGAGCCACGTACCCATAAAAC
>SCDS01000874.1:0-35713 GCA_004149465.1 Drosophila nigromelanica
ACATTTGTTGCAATACGCCCAATAGTTTTAACTTTATTAACGTTTAAAGTTAAAAGCATGCACTGCATACTTTAAGCTGTGAGCCACTGTATGTATGTAATTCATAGACAATGCAACACGAAAGAACACAAATCGAAGCGAAAGTGTGCGCCGTTTTTGTCGCTTTCATCATGCTTAGGTAGAAATGAAATGCCCAAAAAGACAACGGTGAATTTACAGAGAGTGTCTATACTGTTGTTGTTGGTATGCAATCGTTTTTCGGTTTAATTTTTTTTGTATGTTGGCGTCCTTCGTCTTGAGTTGTCAAATCGAAAGCACATGTAATACAGCGTGATAAAATTTATAATTGTTTTTATCCCATTTTGAAGCAGTTACAGTGGATAACATTAATATTCGGTTTTTTATTTTTTCAACTTCAAACGTAAATTAAATGTATAAAAATAAAAGGAACAAATTTCAAAAATAGTATATTAAAGCTTGTCAAATACCTTTTCATAGAGGTACATATATTAGGATTTTATTTAAAATTAAGGAATAAAAAAAAACAAAAAAAGCCCAAAATTTGCGTTACTTTAGTATTCGGTTTTTTCTTATACAACTATAAAATACATATTTTATCTAGAGAAAAAATTAAATTTAATAAATTTAATATTTTGTATGATACCCATTATTTAGTATGGTAAGGACCAGACGTTTTGGCATATTTTTATATTTTTACTGGTGTATTTCTGTCCAATTTTAGCCCATTCTTCCTCAAGCCGTTCCTTAAACACCGATATGGATTATATTGGCCAATCCACAAATTCTCTATGAAATTGAGATCAGACAATTGGAGTGGCGTTTCCAAGACTTTTAGGCAGTTATAAAGCAACCAGGACTTTATAGGCTTTATGCTTCGGGTAATTGTCCTGATACAACTTGAAGGTGTCGGTAATACCCATTTTCTCGGCGTACCGCTTCAAATTTTTCTTAAAAATTTTCAAGTTCAGGTTTCTGGGTCATTATGCCATCAATAATCATAAGATTCCCTACTTCTTTTATGGATACAGCCCCTAGCCATAACCATGTATTTTAATTGCAATATAAATTTATTTTCTTGTGCTCAAGTCCAGTGAATTAATCAAATAAAATTACTTTCTGTTTTGCTTGAGCAGTGTATAAATTTAAAGTATTAATCAAATTTTTGTAAATAAATGAGTGCAAGAAAATAAAAATAAATTAAGGTAAGAATAAAGCCCTGTATAAATATTGGGTAATAAACAAAAAAACTACAATTTGCGAGTGATATTTATTTTATTTGACTATTTCAGATTTCACAACACTGACAGAAGACTCTGTGCCGCCGGAGAAACAATTGCGTAAAGCAATAGCAAAGCATACCAACAGAATTTTTCAGGCATTAAATATAGCTTTTAGTTTATAGTTTTATATATACATATGTATGTTAAAATTATTATGTATAATATTAGTAAAAGAAAATTATGAATTAAATTGAAATTTGCAATTATGTGCACCCATGAATTTTTACTCATGAAATCATTGATGAAATTTTGTCGTGAAATCATTAATGAAAAAACGTATGAATTCACTCATGAAATATTTTTTCGAAGTTACTCATGAAATCAGACATGAATTCGAACTTAAATTCATGCATGAATTCAGCACTTGCTTTAACAGGCTAAAGGAAGCGAACGTCATCGAGGCATGAAAGTCGTAGCACATGCTTTGGTTAAATTCATGCCTCAAACACACGGGCGGGAAGCTGCAGTTTCAGTACTGGTAATTCCAAAGTATGTCATGATTTCATTACTGATTCAGGTCTGAACTTGAAAGTTGAAACATATACATAACCGTATATATTTATACTGGTGAGGAACTACGTCGTTTTTCGACATTGCATTGCAACAACAAGTAAAGATTCCAAAGGATTTGTGATGGTAGAGACATTACGGATGATGTCATATGTCGCCTTCTTTGATAATAAAACTACAAATTTAAAATGGGTTTGAGCAGACAATTAATAATTTTTAACATTATATTGTAAAATAAGTTAAATTGTGTTAATTTAAGCATAGCGCAAGAAACAAAATTCATGTAAATTATTGCCTATTCGAAAACTATTTTAGAAGCTCAGTAGCTTAACACCAGTTTAACTGATAACAAAGTTTGTATATTTTAAGTTTTATTTTATAGCTTTATAAAAAGACCTCGTTAGTGGTACATCATAACATCAGTGCTTTGGTACATACACATATACGCGTCGCAAAATAAACGTTTGGCATGTTCAGGTAAGGCTTTGTCCTTCACAGACCTTTCATTTATGTGTCGAGCGCCCTCGTCAGATAACCACTGAGGCAATTCCCGAACGGAAATCATTTCAGGTATATTATATCCGTTTTTTTCACCTATAGAACAATAATAAAATGTATAATGCCGTTGTTACATAAATTTAATATATAAATATAATATAATACTTAAAAAATATGTAGAATTATAAGAATGTTAATCATTGATTTTACATAATTTTGAATATGGTAATTTATTTTAATTAAAGAATATAAATAATAAATATAATAATTTAATAAATACAAAATAATTATTTAAACATTAAACTGGGTTAAGTAGATAATTAGAAGAAGAAATAACCATACATATTTAAATATAAAGTTAGGATAAATAGCGGTCATCGCAAGCAAACTAACAAAATTATTTTTTGGAGGCCAGCCAATGCATAATAACACATACATATGTACATACATATATATTGTGGTGTTCTTATGCATTCCAAAATACTCTAAGTATCGTATTCATTTGTACTTGTTAAATTTGCTGCAAACGAACAAAACCAAATGCAAGTAAAACAAGTAAGAGCGTTGCAGTCGGGCGACGACGCGAAGTAGGTAGTTATACAAAGCCGCGATGAAAAAAATTGGAAAGGTCTAGCCTGAATTCTCCAAGTTCTACAGCGATGCAACCCAAATTTCCACTCACATGACTGGAGGGTAGTCAAAGGTGGAGGAGATGAAGGGATGAAGAATTACTGGTCCCCTCTGTAGCCATCAAGGTCTACAAATCGAATCTATTTATTTATTTTTTTTTATTTATACATATATATATGATGGATAAGTACTCTTAGATGAAATGCAGAAAGAAAGTGAAAAACCCAAATACATTCGAACGGTACCTGTTATCGCAAGAAATTTATGTTATTTGGTATTTCTTTCGCACGCATTCGTATGTCCCGTATTTTAAAGTACATGTACATCTATACATGATTCCTGCTTTGTTATATTCGGTCAGACCAGTATTTGTCGATACCACTTGTAAGTATATGTGTGTCGCGCTTTCTGTTTCGAATGTATTCATGCAGGACTCTATTACGCATGCATATAAACAAATTTCAGTAGGTGGCAGGAAGAGATATCACCGACCCCATAAAATATATATATTATATTACATATGTATGTATTCTTGGTCAGAATCACTAGTTTCAAAGATTGTAATAATTGAATTGGGTGTTATGATCGTACAACATTACGCTGGGGTACTCAAATACATTTGGATACTATCTTTCAATCCTAAAATTTCATTAAGAGCGGACAATAAGCGTACAAAAACGTTTTGTGAACATGTGTATACTTTTAGCACGGATGTGCTGAGCTTTTCCATTCTGCTTTATCTGAATTCAGTATACACGAGTATACATTGTATTTTGTTACACAATAAAATGCTTACCTTTCCTATCAGCCATTGAATCGAAAAAGCACCAAGGTGCATCTGGACCTGATCCTGCTTTCACAAATGCTACGTAATGCGATGTTTCTATACATACAACGGCAAATAGCTCCATGTAAAGTCTGGGTAAGATCATGTGATCAGCCATGACTTTAAAGTCTCTTGGTACAGAAAGTTTTTTTGATTTGTGGTTAGTCCTGCAAATAATGAATACACAAGATTACACAATATTACCTCAATAATTGCTTAAAACCTAACCTTTTTGCATGCATGTGAACTGTATTAAGGCATTTTTGACAGAAAGCTGTGCACTCGAGACCAGAGCCTGCCTGCAAGCAACCAAAACATTCACGGCATTCGTATTCGGCCAGTTTCCCACAAACAGAGCACTGACGGGGTGCTATGAAATACAAATAGAAAGACAGAAAGTGGATAAAGTAAAATTAAAAACGTATATTTATTTAAACATAATAGGGGTATAACGTCATCTTTTTTTGTGGTACAGTGACAAAGAAGATGTGGCAGTTTTATTTTATTTAGATATAAATTTAAAATTTTTCTAAAATAAGTTATCACCAAGCCTTTATATACTTCAATGTTCTGCTATATATACTATGATAATAAATAAATAATAAAAAAACATGTGAAAAGACTCTGATCGGGACAGCCCGGCCGCACTCATACATACATACACACATTCCCACACACAAATGCACGCCGCACGCACTTTGTTCGGCAGCTGCACTTGGCACCCCACTATATAAACTAGATTCTTGATTTTCTTTTAAACTAAATGTATGATCGTTATAAAATTCCGAGGACTTATTATGAGCATTGAAATGCAATTTGAAAGTCTGTAGTATTTGATTCGCGGTATTTTTGGTTTTATCGATGCTGAAGGCGATTGGGTGATGGTATCCATTACTTTGTGGAACACCGTTACGAATTTTGGCGTAACATACGGAATCCTATTGGTTTTCCTCGTCTATATAATTAAGCTAAGGCGGTTCAATAAAACCGCTACAACTAAAACAAGTAAGAACGTTGCAGTTGGGCGTTATCGACTGCGTTGTACTTTAATTTTGGTTTTTAGAAATTTGAATTTTGCCATAATTAAAGGTGACTAGTAGTTTGTTTACTTTCTTAGTTCCAAAACTGTGGAGCATTTCACACATATACAAAAACGTACGGCACTTAATAAGTGTTGAGGTCGACAAATTAAGAACAAATTTTAAAATTTTACAACTTAAGATGCACAACTCTGACCAGCTGCGACATATATCTATTTGCTGTGCTGTGCTGTGATTAAAAGTTCTAATAAAAGCGCTAGCAAAATTCTACATTTATCAAGAATAATAGGTGATTTGAGGTTTTGTATACTCTGAGCCCATTGAAAATGGGTAACAAAAGGGTATAATGGTTTTGTGCAAATGTATGTAACAGGCAGAAGGAGCCATCTCCGACCCCATAAAGTACGTATATTCTTGATCAGACGACGTGCTGAGTTGTTTATCTATAGAATCTATTGCAAAAAGATTCATCAGGATCGGTTAAGAAACACAAAAGTTAATAATGAAAACGTGTGGTTGATTTTTAACAAATTTCACACGCCTATTGGCCGCAAGCGCAAGCAATTTTTGTATTCTTGTTCACATACACATGCAAATGGGCAGAATTTTGCATTGAGTGATGGTTAACTTGATTTTTGTCACAAAGAAACAAAACGGTAGTGTGGCGCTGCTAGTAAAAGTTGTGCAGCTTAAGTTGCAGTAGGCGGTTCAAAACCCGGCGGCGCGTACATTTTTTTTCGTTTTTTATTTTTGTTAATTCATCATTAGTAAATACATTTTTATAATTCTTCCCTTTTTAATATTGTTCAAGTGCCATGCGTTTTGTGTATGTATGAAGTTCAGGGTTCAGGATATCTCCTAGTCGGGCACTCTAGCTTTGGCTCTAGCTTTTATAGTTTAGCAGAGCTGCTCAAAAACGGGATCAATAATACGATAAATATCGATAAGAAATCGGCAAGGATTATCAATTATACAAACTGAAAGAGTCCAACCTTTCTAGCTTTTATAATTTAGAAAATAGACGCGTTCATACAGACAGACGGACAGGGCTGAATCGACTCTAGTCATGCTGAGAGAGATGCCTATTCTGCTTGTTACATACATTTGCACAAAACCATTATACCCATTTCCAATGGGTTCAGTAACCGATATTACAATTATTGACAAATTCCCGGGTCCAAACATGGATAGGATTTTGGAAAAATGATGTATACAATTATAATTGAGATGGATCAGAAATCAATCAGTAAAACTGCATTTTCAATCAAGAACATTGTGAACCACCAGAATGCAATTTGGTCTTAAGATGCATCAGCAACCTTCCAAAAGACAAACACTGTCTTGTTTATTTGGACGTCATCATTGTGTTCTCTACATCATCAAACGAACATTTAAATTGACTTAATAAAGCTTTTGAAAAATGAAGGCAGGCAATTTAAAACAAATAAAAGTTAATGCGATCCAAGAATTCTCTTTGTAAAAGACTTCAAAGGAAATTAAATAATTTTTGGGTTTATGTGGTCACTATCGGAAATCCTTTCCAGATTTTGTAAAACCCATCTGAAATAAACTTGATCTTACGATTTGCCATTTCTCCCATTAGACTTGCCAAAAAATCTTAAAACTGTCTGATACAGATAACTTCGAGTATATATTCCAAATGTCGTCTCTTTCTTCCATACCTTTAAAAAAAAGTTATGTTTATCCGGACAGACGGAGATCTCGGCTGCCCATCCTGATCAAAAATATATATACTCTATGGGGTCGGTGATACCTCCTTTTGACTGTTGCATACTTTAGTAGAAATTAATTATACCCTTTTTACATAGTTTCAATTGCTTGAGGGTATAAAAATGTAACATTTTGTTGCCTTTAAGTGAACTTCTTCCTTCGTTAGTACAAAAAAAAACAATCATACTTAAATTACAAATTAAGAATCGAAAAAATTAAATGACAGAAAATGTTCAATGTTACTATTTTAGTTTCGCACGTTTTCGCACGAAAACAATAAAACAAGTGAGTACACTAGTCGAGAACAGGATCGGTCGTACTTCTGTGATATATATCCAAAGCATCGGTCGTGGCGAGAGGCCTTATGTACTGCTCAGCATCTTCTGTGATGCATAGAGCATAAATGCATAGACTGCAACATTCTTCACTTTTTCTTCTACATTGAGTCTCCGTGTCAGTTTACTGTCCATAACCACTTCAAGATATTTTATATTATTTTTTGGTGTAAGCGGTACACCGTTCATCTCTGACGGGCCCCTCTTGGTAAAGAGACTGAGGTCAGTCTTGTTCACATTGATGTTTAGTCCAGTTGCCGTGATAATTAGCTAGTGTTATCCGCATAGGCAGCTATCTTAGGGCTTTTCTTTGTACTTCCTAGTAGTCCGTCCACTACTACGTTCCATAACAGGGGGGACAGCAGTCAACCTTGTGGTCTGCGTCTGTGTGCTGCCCGTGTTATGGTAGTGGTTGTCCATTCAGAACTGACTTTTCTGCAGCTCAATAGATTGTGTATCCACATGCCTATTGCTGAGTGGGATGCTGTAGCATTGGAGTGCTCTTTTAATGGTTGCTACCAGGGAGTATAGCGATGTCTTCATTGATTTCTCTCTTGTGTTGCGTATTGATTTGGCTCCATGGTTAGATGCGCACTTTCCTTTATATGAAGTACTTGAAGTTTTTCCCGTGTTCAACAGAAAAGATTTATTTATGGGAATCTCCGACCCCCTATGCTTACATACATTTGCACAAAACCATTATAGCTTGTTTTCTCATTTTTAATGGGCTCGGGGTACTAAAATATTTAATTTTGTGATATCCAAACATATAAAGGCTAACATTTTTTGACAATTTTGTGTATAACAGCGTCGAATAAAATTATCATATTTGTTTAGTTATGCGCAATAGGGCGACCAAATCGTGAAAAATCTATATCCCTCAGTTTTAAAAAGTGATTTGATATCAAGACAATTATTTTCTCATCACGCCTACTGTCATCTCTAACAATTACCTAAGTCTATATTCCTAAAAATCACGGATGGATTTTAATAACCAACTTAATAGTTTAGTGCTATTATTACTAGTAACAAAGTTTTGCATAATCAGTTGCAACCGATTGAAACGCTTTTACTTATTCCCTTTGGAAACAGAAAAAAACTTTTTTTTATCATAACTTACTCTTATATTACACTTATTTTTTAATAACTTACAATCTTCAATGATATCCGTAATGTCCAGAACTTGGGAAGGTAAAATTCGAGAATACATTTTATAGTTCTTTCCAAACCGAGGCATTTGAATAATAAGACATGAAGGAACTTCTTTTAATTTTATATCAGACGAATGAAAGCTTTGCTCGAATAGTTGCTGAACCGTCGGAAATGTCAGTCGCTCATCCTTTTCTACAAATAGTTGATAAAAAAAAGAATCTTGTCCAGAGCTCAGCTAAAAGAAATACATTTAGTTATGAAATTATGTTTAATGAACTATTTTAGTGATAATTTAACATACTTTTAAAAATGGTTCCACTCTCATTATTTGGGATAACAAACTGTTTAGGAACTCTTCTGGATCTTTTTCCTCGCTGGTTAAACCACTTACTGAACTAAGTTGATCCAAAAATTTTCGCAATTTCATTACACGGTCAGCCCGAACGAAAACATTTTTTCGTAATGGATTAACAATCTCATCTCGTAAGACGCTCTGAACGGCACTATAATGTGAAATATCCTGAAAGGTAATATCATGTTTATTAAAATATTCATTTGACATATAAGTTAAAATTTACCTGAGGGTCTGGCCTTCGATACAAAATGGAATCAAATACACTTGTAAAAGTAAACATGGAAAACAATGTTGCGTCTAAATAACAAGAATTGTGGTGTCCTTGTATGCCTTTAAATTTTCCGCATATTTCTTCTAATTCATCAATATTTTGTAGTCCTTTAATACAAATTTAATAAACAAATTAGCATTATTTTATAAGATCTGTACAAATTTTAAGAAATAACCTAGTCGATGTTTATCGAGTACGCTACAACAAAATTTGTATATTATACATTCGCGGAGTTAAGGCTGATTTTTTTAAGGTATTCCTATGGTATGACGTACTTCACTTCTTCTGCTAAACTTTTGTTTATCTTTGCTTTAATTAATTTCCTTATTCAGCATCATCTTATTGTGCTTTAAATTAAGCTTTAAATTGATGTTTTCTGTTGCGCTTCGTAATTATTATATTTAACGAACGTTACGTATTGTGTTGCAGTGTTGTTGTTAGTGTCCGTTTTAATTACTTTTACTTGACGCTTCACAAATTGTGTATTTTTGTACATCACACTCTTTCCTGTTGCTTTTCTTCTTTCGTTTTAGCGCTGCTTAGTATTTTCTGTTGGACTTTTTATACTCGTTGACGAAGTGAAACTAGTATATTGGGTTTGTGCAATGTCCGTCGTGATGTCCGTCTGTCCGGCTGAACGCAACTTTTTTCGGCGCTATTTAAGATAGAGATTTGAAACTTTGAATATATACTTGTAGTTATCGTCTTCAGACAAAGTGTTAAGATTTTTCTGCCACGATCACTGGGAGGCTGGCAATTTGATAACATGTTCATACACCTCAAATATCAAATCGATAAGGTAAATATTTCCCACAATTTTAACCAAATTTGGTATGTAGATAGCTGGTGACCTCCCCACAGATTGCACTTTTGATATCCCGGCCACACCCACTAGAACGCCCCCCAGCCCTAAAAAATCGGAAATGCCTATATCTCCCTCAATTTTTTAGCTACAGTCACCAAAATTGGGATATATATTGCTGGGAAGCTCCTGCACATGTTACAAAAAAATTTTTGGCTACGACCCCACCCTCCCCCCTCCCGGCCCCACAAGCCGCGAAAATGTATATCTCGCACAGTTTCAAAGCTAGGGTCACCAAATTTAAAAAAGCTAAATAATTAGTCGCCTCCCTTAAATATCGGTAAAAATTCCGGCCACGCCCACTCCCGCCCCCGCAAATCGAAAAAACCTTTACGAGAGTACGAGAGTACAGGTTTAAAGCTAGATTTATCAATCAATTTGATATGTAAATAGCTGGATACCTCCCCCAAAAATTTCGACCTTGACATTCCGGCCACGCCCACTACAATGCCCCCTAACGCCCCCGCCCTTAAAAATCGGATATGCCTATACATATCTCCCACAGTTTTTAAGCTAGAGTTGCCAAATTTGGAAGGTAGAAGGTCACCTCCTTTGAAGATCGGTACGAACATTTCAGCTGCTCGCTGCAAAAGTCAATTCGCTCGAAAATCTAAGGAATTTTACAGTTTTGCTAACTCGCAGCGCAAGTCTTATTCTCTGCCTCCCTCATTTTTTCTAGGGGTAGAAAAAGTAAGGAATGACTCTGCTGCTTCTGCTTCCTCTGCTAATTTCTTCCAATCAACTTATTAACCTTGTTTCTTTAAACTCTATCTCTGCGCATACCATTTCCCATACCTCTCTTCTTCCTGCTATTAAATCTTGTTACTCTCCTGGGCCGGACAACATTCCTATTAGTCTGCTCAAAGAGTGTAGTGCTTCCCTTCTTCTCCCATTGCTAAAGATGTTTAATCTTTCTCTTAAATTTGTTGTTTTTCCATGCCTTTTCCCCTCCACAACAAAAATGGTAGGTCTAATATATATCAAACTATAAGGACATTGTTAAACTATCTGTTATCCCTTTACTATTTAAAAAATTAATAACTTCCACTTTGCAGCATCTCTGCTAAGCATAATTTTGTTAAGAGTCAGTCTACTACGACCAACTTGCTTGAAATTCCCTCGCTAGCAAATTGTGCTTTTCTAACGAAAAAGCAAACTGTCATTTACACCGACTTCAGCAAAGTATATAACTCTGTACACCATAACCTTTTACTGCCTAAACTTGACCGTATTGGTTTCCCCCAATCTCATGTGTCTTGAATTTCTTCGTTTTTGAAGAACCCAAAGAGTTATACTTAGATCTAAATGTATGATTGTTAAATTCCGCAAGTCTGTAGAATTTGATTTGCTGCTTTTTTTGGTTGTATTGATATTTGGGGCGATTGGGGGAGGTATAAAAAATCTTAAATTGAAAAGTTTAGGTCTCTAGCTTTTGTAGTTTTCGAATCCGTACGTTCATACGTTTCAAATTTGCCAAGGAGCACTTAGATTTAAAAAATTAAATTGATTGTTGTAAATAATATTTACAAAAAAGAAATGAAACCAGATTTGTAACCTACAACATTAGGCTAACAATCTGCGTTTTTAGAATAAGCTGTGATCAACTTTAAATTCAAATGTAGAATTTTGTCTTGGGTGTTTTCTTGGTTTTTTTTTGAAGAGGGTAAGTTTGGGCTTTATCACTAAAAAAAATAAACGGTAGTGTGGCGAAGCCGGTTAGGATTGTGCAGCTGAAGTTGAAGTCCGCGTAAGGGACTGTGCGGATTTTTTATTGATTTTTAATTTTTCGTGTACATAGACGTTATTTGAGTGAATTAAATGTTTTGTTTTTTATTGCATAACTAATATTTTAATTATGATGATGGGTAGATATTAATATTAAAATAAAGTAATTAATTTTAAAGAAAAAGACTGCATTAAAGCTGTGTTTTACTGTTCGTTAGTTTTTCTACAAGTCCACAAAATACACAATGACATTATTGGTATACTGTAAGTAGTTGTAGATAATACCTTCCATAAGTTTAAGTGTGATTAAAAGTTCGTAAGAACAAAAATTTGTGTTTGCCCAAAATTTTTTAGTAGCTTCGAATGTTTTTTTTTTTAATTAGAGAAAAGTTGCATTTACTTACCTAGTGGTGCGACAGCACCTAACACTGAAGGACAATCAACGTGGCCGAACTTAATAGCGTTTATGTCAGTTGATACCGTGTTTATTGAATAACTGCCCTCTATATCAGCAAACCGGCGGTCATTTGTACATTTATTAGGGGGCACAAATATGGCTCCACCTTCGCGACACTGGAATAAACTGAGAGATATACGTTATGTGAAATTTATTTTTAAACTTTTCATGCATACGTATTAAAAAGAATAGATTGGTTTGTACAAACATTTTGTTAGTTGGACGCAATTTGTTCACCGCCAATTAAACTAAAACCAAACAAGAAAAACGTTGCAGTCGGGTGTAACCAACTACGCAATACTCATTAACAGAACAATGACAGCTTAAAAGAATTCAAAACAGTCTTACAAATTATTGTTATTTTTGTAATTTCATTTTTGTTGGCGTAGCTCATTTTTCGCGGGTAATCCAGCCCCAAGTGAACTTGTAAAATACATTATATCTCGATTTTATTTAGAGAAGGTCATCATTAATCATTATTTCGTGTATCTAGCTTTAAAGCTGAGGCAGATCTATAAATTAAATCGGATTCCCACGTCCCCCCTCCAAAAAATCGTAACACTTTATCTGACACCTCATAGCATTGAAAATGCGTTCATACGGACAAAAAGACAGCCATTGTACAAGTCCAGTGCAATCCTTACACTTCATGACTAAGTATATAAGTAAAATATCTTTTAGTTAATTATACCCCAAGTTAAAAATGGGAGTAAAAATGTTATAGCAAAACTCATTTTTATTCTGTCGATTACAGATATAAATCTGCACAACACATAACATACGTGGATAAAGTTTAATAATAAAACATTTAATATATTACATTATTTGGTAGCTTACCGTACACCATTATAAGTTCCATCGGATGTATTAAGGTTTCTTAAGTTGGGATCATCCTCAACTTCAACTCCAACCAATATGTTTGGCGAATTAGGAGGTATGCCGATCCAACGAATAACGCCATACAAATCAGCGCAAATTCCAGAATCAGAGACTTCAACAAGAGATCCAACTGTTAGTTTAGTTCCAGGTACTTCATGTAATAGCTGGTAATTTGGGTTGTTTATTTCTAAAATTATAATTCAAGGTTACGTCAAATTAAAGACTTTTTATTATAATTTGGTTACTTATATAAAATTGATTATGTAGGTTATTTGTAATGCTCGTTCGATTTTCTTAATATATAGCTTTGTAAGCATTTGCCCACTTAGTTGCATTAACTTATGTATGACAAGTTCGTCGTAAGCCTAATCTGGGTGCTAGGTCACCAATATATGATAAGCAACTGCATAGCGGATGAGTTAGCCAGCCACGGCACGACAGATAGCCTCCATCTAGAAAAAGAGGATATTTGTATGCCCATGGCTACCTGCAAACTTTGCCATCAAGAACTTTTTAAATTCAGCATAGCCAACAAGACGTCTTACGACGTCTGCCGTAGCTGCAGAGACGAAGAAATAGCAGATGTTGAACACTTCTTCTAAGCACTAAGCAGGAAAATACTCAGTTTTCTTGGAACCCGTTCCTCTGAAATTTAACTGTTCTATTCGACATCAGTTCGGTCAAATTGAGGAACACAGAAACACACACCGCAAGCTAACCACTTCACTCTGCTACTGCTGCTCCGATATCGGAAACTAAAAAAGCTGTTTATCTTTGTGTTTCAATAAAAGCAGTTAGACAACCATACTTTCGTAACAATTCGCAACAAATAGCAACCGATTTAGACGTAAGGTGCAACGTTGCATATAAGTAAATTCTCAACCAAAAGAGAACCAGAGACGGGGTTTAAATATGTTACTGACAAAATTTAAGTAAAACAAGTGAGATTACTCCAGTCGGGACCGCCCGACTAGGAGATACCCTGAACCCAGCATTTAACACATACTCACACACTCTCGGCACTTTTTATACTGGTTTACGAAGTGAAAAGAGTATATGGGTTTTGTGCAAATTCTGTCTTGCTGTCCGTCTGTTCGTCTTTCCGTATGAATGCAATTTTTTCGCCGCTATTGAAGCTAGAGAGCTAGAAATTTTGGATATATAAGGATATTGGGCTGCGCCTACTGGGGGCGATAACACCTAAAATCGCTAATCGATAAAGTCCACAATTTTAAAGCTAGTCACCAAACTTGGTATGTAGATAGCTGAAGATCCCCCCAAAAGATTGCGACCACACTCACTATAACGCCCCCAGCGCCCCGCCATAAAAAATCGGATATGTCTATATCTCTCACAGTCCCGCCCTCGTATTCGCAAAAATCAATATATCTGGCAGCTCCAATCGATAACACGTTTATATATCCCACCAATTTGGTATGTAGATAGTAGGGGCCTTCCCTAAAGATTGCTACCTTGATATCGCGGCCACGCCCACTAGAACGCCCCCCAGCGTCCCCGCCCCACCGGAAATGGCTATATCTCCCACAGTTTTTAAACTAGAGTTGCCATATTTGAATGGTAGATAACTGGTCACCTCTTTTAAAAATCGGTACAAAATTTCGGAGACGACCCCCCACTCCCACTCTCACCCACCCCCAGCACCACACAAATTACAAAATACCGAAATTTTGCAAAATAACAATAATTAAGAACGTGAACGAGTATAACGCAGTAAGACACCCGATTGCAACGTTCTAACTTGTTTATATAGTCTTCACTTCCGCGTCAGACGTCAAACGTTAAGAAGCGCTTGGGCTTTTGTAAGTTACAAACATTCCATTTTGGATTTTTTAAAAACGTCCTTATTACTGCTGTATATAGCACCGTTATGGTACCTTTTTGGAAGACAAACATGCCTCAAACTGCCTCATAACTTTAGCACTTTTTTTTTTAGAAAAATGCTTTTACGAAAAATGATATGAAGATGTCTGAGCTGACCAAGCAAGACACCCTTTTCCGGCGAGCAATTAATGAGAAGCCGATGCAATAATCGCTTAAATTTCCTATAAAATATTAAGCAATGAATTTATACAATAATTTCATACAAGCGATCTTCCATGTAAACAGTTTTATCGCATAAATATATCGAAAATGTATATGTAATAAAAATAAATAATTAAAATTATTATTATATTATTATATTAAAATTATTATATTATTTATATGAAAATTTTTATTTTTATATACCTTTAAATTCGGTTTCTTTTTTTGCACCACTGAACTCCAAAACAGTTAACGGAATATTATACATTTTTGCGAGTATATGTATGCCTATGTATTAATAATAGGCATACACACATACTTTTGTTTTTATTTAATTAAATTTAAAAAGCTAGTAGTAAGTGATTAGCTTTAGTAATAAAAAATTAAGCCAATCCTCTTGGTTTTTGGTTTTAATTATACTGCTTATGAAGTACACATACTTTTTGCTATGTAGTGCGACAAAAATATTTTTACCATGTGTATGTTCATGCATGTATGTATATGTACATATGTATAACTGTGACATAAATAGAATTCAGAGGAAGTGCCCAGAGAAAACAATGTTTCTGAGTCCACAGAATTATAAGTGTAGCAAATGTATGTGCAATATTTGCAAGTATTAACTGAAGATAAAACATATGAAGTAATTATTTATTTTAAATTAAGTTAAAACTTTTCATTTAAGCACACAAGTATATTATATTTATATATATATATTTATTTTTAAATCGGTCTAGCAAAGATTGTAATAATAAAGATTCAAGTGCATAATACAAACCAATTGTAAGTCTATAAATATAAGTATATATCTCCATATTTTTTTTGCTCGGTTCTATTTTTCGCATTGACGGTTTTTTTGATTTTATTTTGTAATAATCTATCACATATGTACATATATCGGCGTTTATACTAGGTAACAGCTAGATTGTATTGTTTACTATATTTATCGGAAAAATTTATACATGTGGAGCCCCACATGACGAAACTCCACTCTACATTTTTTCTCAATTTGATAAAGTTTTTTAAATCTGGTAATATATTTTCAGTTTTTTTCCAAAGGTTATCTTGCATTTTTAACCATTACTCTAGAATGTCATAAATGATTGTTAAAATCTTTGCGCTTTCTGAAAGCTAATGAAAGTTTATACAGTGGATAATATTAATATTCGGTTTTTTTTCAACTTCAAACGCGAATAAAATGTATAAAATTAAAAAGAAACCATTTTTAAAAATAGTATATTATAGCTTGTTAAATTACATTTTCATATAGGTAAATATATTAGGATTTTATTTCAAATTAAAGATGGAAAAACATAAACAAAAAAAGGTTTTCTCTCATCCAACTGAACAATACTTATTTTATCTTGAGAAAAAATTAAATCTAATATCCTCAAGCCGTTCCTTTAACAACGATATGGATGATATTGGTGTTTTGTTCACACGGCGGTCCAACTCACTCCACAAATTTTTTATGGGATTCAATACTTTTGGCCAGTTATAAAGCAACCAGGACTTGACTTTATAGGCCTTATGCTTTGGGTTATTGTCCTGATACAACTTGAAGGTGTCGGCAATACCGATTTTCTCGGCTGACTGCTTCAAATTTTCCTTCAAAATTTTGTAGGTATTGATCCTGGTTCATTTTGCCATCAATAAACACGAGATCTCCCACTCCTTTTGTGGAAATACAACACCAAATAAAAACACTACCCCCGCCGTGTTTTACGGTTGGTCCCAAGTGTTTCTGCAGCTCAGTATTTGGCTTCCGCCAAACCATAGTCTTTCCGTCACTGCCAAGAAAATGACATGATCCCAAAAGCTTTGATCCTTTTTGGAATACTTCTGCGCAAACGTTTTCTTCAATTTGCGGCTGCGCTCAGGGGTTTCTGTGGTCGGCAAAAAGTTTAGCTGTCAGTTCCGGAGAACTTTGTCGAGGGTTTTTCTTTATTTTCTACATTATTTCGGTTTCTTCGCACTTAGTCAACGTTTTGGGTTGTCCAGTCTGCTTAATTGACGCGATTCTTCCTCCATTTTTAAATTATCGGACGATGTCACCGACCGTAATGGGCTTCATCTCCAGGATTTGGAGCACAAGTTTTCGCCGCTCTAAGGACGAATTATTTCCTTTACGGCCCATTTTAAATTTAGGTGCGACAATTTAATTTTGCGGAATGTTCGGTGTCAATGAATGTTAGTCAGGTTTTAGGTTTTTTGAGGAAATTCATTTTTTGTGCGATTTGTGACTATTTGAAGTGGCCACAGGGTTTTATTATACAACTTCCCAAAAATACCGAATATTAAAGTAACGTAAATTTGTATTTTTTTTTAGTTTGTTTTTGTTTTCTTCTTTAATTTGAAATAAAATCCTATTATACCTCTATGAAAGGCAAACAAGCTTTTAAAAATTTTCTTTTAATTTTATCCATTTTATTCGCGTGTGAAGTTGACAAAAAAAAATAATATTAATGTTATCCACTGTATATATTTTAATTACTCACACATTTTCAATTTTAAATCATTAGTTTCGCAAAAAATTTTACGGTTTTTATACTCACGAAGTGAAACTAATATATTGGGTTTGTGCAATGTGCTTGATGATGTTGCGGTTATCCGCAACTTTTTCTTCGGCGCTATTGAAGATGGAGACTTTAAACTCTTCAGAATTGGAGAGTCCCCTAAAACACCCTAAAACAGCTGAACTTTTAAATTCCACAAGAAATAGCAGGTCCCCTTTTCTTTCTACCCTAAGATAGATAATCGCAGACAAACCATTCTTTGGTCCACGCACTGTAAAGCAAAAGTTAAAACAGTCACTAAGACATGCACACTTATCCCCATGCCCAGCCTACAAAGCCAAAGGGACATAGAAACTACCATGGAGGTCCCCACAGCTAAACGACCTCCGCAAAAAGTGCAGAGCTCTTTTCAACCAAGTCGAAAACGGCAATTCGAACCTGATCTGGTTCACAAACAAAATTTATCTTGCCGCCTATAAAAAGGCCACAAGGAAAGCCGAAAGAGCATCTTGGCATAAATTCTGCTCTGACATTGAAAAAACCTCGGACGATGCAAGGCTACGGAAGAGTTGGTCAATGTCTAACCCATCCTTGGGATATATCAAGCAAAACGATGGCGTGGGGACAACGTCAACCAATTTTCAAGTAGCACTCCACACAAAACGTGAAACAACAGCAAAGAACTTCCCACATTGCCAGCAGATCGCCTCAGAGACTTCAAGTACTGGAAAGCAAACCAAGTAGGACACACATCGATTCTAAAAGACAGCAACCACATGCCCGCCAGAACGGAATGAGACGACTTTCTCTACACTCATTCGTAGCAGCGAGGACTAACTTTCTATACTGATGTAAGTAAGTATTAAAGTGTAAGTATTAAAGTCGGCCCAACTAAACGTAAGAAATTCATTTACGTTACCGTTATGAAATAGCCAAACTAGGCACGACGGATACCTTCCTTCCCGAAAAAATAATATTTGTATGCCCATGGATACTTGTAACCATCGTCTCCGAGAACATTTCCACAACATTTCCAACAAGCAATGGCAAAATTCGCCACATTTTCGAGCTGCGCGACAATCCTGATAAATAAGGCTCGCTCAACTAGGCTATGCAACCTAACACAGCACGACTGCTCTACGGTGGTCCAAGCACTAACGGGCCACTGGGTAGTCGGGATACACGCCATGAGACATAAAGAACAATATAACGACATCTGCCACAGCTGTAGACACGAGAAATAAGTAAAAGATGTGGAACACTTCTTCTCCTGACCTGCACTAAACAACAGAAGACTCTAGGTCAAGGGGCCAACTGTGACCAAAGTGTATCGAGTATATCGTCAACAAGCCTAACCTATGCTCTTCAGACAAAGTGCTAAGATATTTGAGCTACACCCACTGGGAGACTGACAATTCGATGACATGTCGATACACTTCATATCGAAAATCGATAAAAGGTAAATATTTCTCACAACTTTAGCGCCAGTCACCAAATATACAGATAGTTGGGAACCTCACCCACGCCCACTAGAACGTCTCCCAGTGCCCCTGCCCCAGTTTTTAAGTTAGTGTCACTAAATTTAGGGATGTATTTTACTGGGAAGCTCCCCCAGACGTCACAGAAAAACATTTCCGGCCGCGCCCCCTCCCTCTCCGAATATTTATATCTCGCACAGTTTTATATCTAGTGTCATTAAATTTGGAAGATAGTGGGTGGGCATGGCGGTGGGTTGGCTCTATCTTTAGAGTGGTGACGGGAGCCATTGTTCGAGGGGAGTTGCGGTGACTTCACCCCCGAGAAGAGAAGCAAGCTGCTGTGGGCCAACCAAAAAATTAAAGGGGTCGGCAAAATTTTGCGACGACAGATGCTATGTAATCCTCTTTCAGCGTGGGTCGTTCTAGTGAGCATAGCCAAGAGATCAATGTGGAAATCTTTGGAGGAGATCACCGGCAATCTAAATACAAAATTTGGTGACTATCTTTAAAATACAATAGCGTCGAAAAAAGTACCGTTCATCCGGACACCATGACGAACATTACATACACCCAATATACTAGTTTTACTTCGTAAACTAGTATACCAAGGACTAGTTTGCATGCCAACAGACAGCTTGACGGACATGATTATATTTACTCGTTTGTTAATACTGATCAAGATTATGTATTCTTTTTAGGTTTTTTCCACTATTACGCGATTGGTGTCAGCGTCATTAAATTTCAAAAAATCTGAACTCGTGTTTCCATATGAGTTTAGAATCCATATCCGCGTCAGACGTCAAACTACTAGACTATGACTTTGTAAAAAACAAAATATTTGGTCAAAGGTTACAAAGAGAATATTAAATGAATTCAGCTACAAAGAGTGGGGGTGGGGGGTCGTCGCTGAAATTTTTTTTCACCGATCTTTAAAGGAGGTGACCCTCCAAATTGGTAACTCTAACTTAAAAACTGTGGGAGACATAGGCATTTCCGGCGGGTCGGGGGCACTGGGGGGCGTTCTAGTGGGTGTGGCCGGGATACAAAGGGTGCACTCTTTTGGGGAGGTCATCAGCTATCTATATACCAAGTTTGGTGACTCTAGCTTTAAAATTGTGGATTTGCGATTTTGCCACGCCCCCAGTGGACGCACTCTAAAATCCTTAATACTTTATCTGACGCGGTTACACATTAGTATATTCCCAAAAATTCAGACTCTAGCTTCAATAGTGGCGAAAAAAATGCGTTCATACGGACAGCAGGACGGACATTGCAAAAAACCAATACTCTTTTCACTTTGCCTAACGAGTATAAAAAGTGTCTTGCTAGGCGCAGTTGAAAGGAAGCATATGCTCGATGTGCAGACAATTGAAATGAATTGCGCGCATGCACGTTACCAGTGCTCAAATTGCAGAATATACTTCAAGTATCGTCTGGGCTTGTAAGTGATAAACATTGAAAATTACATTCATAAATGTCCTTATTCATGCTGTATATTTAATAGAGCCTTCATGGAACTTTTTTGGGAAACAGAGGTGCACCAAAATCTAGCGCTTTCTTTAGAAAAGAGATATTTGTTGATTGATTGTTGAAAAGATATTTGAGCTGACCAAGGAAGACACTGCTCCGTTGTGCAATTAATTTAAAGGAGAAAAGCAATGAAAAAGGCAGGCAAAGAATCTAATTTGGTTGAGAAGCCCTAATCCATAATATCAAGCTATTCGCCTTGCTTTGCACATATTTTGTCACAAAACGAAAATAATTAAAATTTATTTAACATAAAGTATTATATCTATTATTTATTATTTTCAATGGGTTTTAGGATCTCTCTGTGACAAACTTTCGATTTTGTTGTGTAAATTGTGTGTTCTCACGCACACCACTGAGACCCTCAATATATAGTTGCGACAACAGAACTGCAAGATCAAAACTTTTGAATAATATAAAATCTGTTTATTAAATGCTGGCGGCCTTATTTCTATATCCTGAACCCAGTGAAAACGGGTAATAAGGGTATAATGGTTGTGTTAAAATGTATGTAACAGGCAAAGGAGGCATCTCCGACCCCATAAAGTGTATATATTCTTGATCAGGACGACAAGCTGAGTTGATTTAGCCATGTCCGTCTGTATGAACGCAAGGATCTCGGAAACTACAAAAGCTAGAAAGCTGATCTTGGTCTCATTCAGTTCGTAAATAGAAAGCTGATCTTGGTCTCATTCAGTTCGTAAATATCATACGCAGAACAAGTTTATCATTTTTTTTCGATAACTTGGTCTGTTTCATTAATATCGATAAAAATCGATAACCTTTCTTTTTCTTACAATATCTCAGATAATATTAAAGCTAGAGGCAACAGATTTTGATACATCCGGATTTTGGATACCTCCCCCCAATCGCCACCAATGTCGACAAAACCATAAAAACCGCAAATCAAATACTACAGACCTGCAATTTGGTTTGTCAATACATTTAAATGAACCTAATAAGTCTTGAGAATTTCATAACGATCATACACTTAGTTTAAAAGATTTCGTTTATATAGTTGGGGCAAGCGCAGCAACCGAGTAAATAGCGTGTGGCATGCATTTGTGTGTGTGCGTGTGAATTTGTGTATGTATGTATGAATGCAAACGGGTTGAAATGCTTATAAACACAGATCGCAGGGTTCAGGGTATCTCCTAGAGCGATCTCATTTGTTGTTATTGTGTTAACAGCTTCGAAAAAATAACAAAAAAATATAACATGAAGGCTCTAGTCGGGAGCGCCCGACTAGAAGATACCCGAACCCAGCATTTCACACAACACAAAAACTCACAGCAGTTGATGAAGAAAAAAAAAATTACTAATGATCCACTAAAAAAAATAAAGACAAAGATAAATTTACGCGCCTGCCGGGGGTTTTCGAACCGCCGACTCTAACTTCAGCTGCACAATTCCACAGTACCGCTTTAACTATTTGTGATAAAGTCAACTAAACCGTCTCAAGAACAAGTTCAAGAAAAATGCTAAATGCAAATTCTGCCTGTGTGCATGTGTATGTGTGTATGTTTACGAAAAGTGCTTGCGCTTGCTGCGAATTAGCGTGTCAAATTTGTTAAAAATTGACCACACGTTTCCGTTAATAGCTTCTGTGTTTCTTCATCGATATTAATGAATCTTTTTTCAGTACTCTTTGAGCGATATAGAATAGAATAGAAAATATTAATTTCATCATGATTTAATCAAATTCAGTGTCTATAGCAGTCATATTATAAGGAATAAGGTCAACAAATTTGAGGTTATTGCACATTTTTATCGATTAACGGTTATCGATAATTTGAAACAAACTTGATCTGCGCGTGCCATGGGCGTCTAAATTCAAAAAGTTAAAGTCTCTTATAGTTTCCGTGATCGACGCGTTCATACAGACGAATATAGCTAAATCAACTCAGGTCGTCGTCCTGATCAAGAATATATACACTTTATGGGGTCGGAGATGCCTCCTTTGCCTGTTACATTGATTGGCACAAACCACTATACCCTTTTTTACCCATTTCCATTAAGTTCAGGTTACAACAAGTGAGATTGCAAATTTCAAGAAAAACGCTAAACAAAATTCTGAATTTGTATGTGTGTGTGCACATGAACACAGACATTCCTTGCGCTTCAGCCAATCAGCTGCGTTTGGTCCTCACCACTGAAGAGATTCTTGATTTGTTCTTAATCTAAATGTATGATCGTTATGAAATTTTCAGTACGTATTAAGAGCATCAAAATGTATGAACAAATCAATTTGCAAGCGTCTAGTATTTGATTTCAGTATTGGTATTTTGGGTATATCGATATTGGGGGCGTTTGGGGGGTGCTATCCAAAACCTGAAATAATTTAAATCTTCGTATGCTTTACGCAAACATATTAAAACAAATTTGGGGGCTCCAGCTTTTATATTTTGGGAGTTACGTTTAAAAAACCGAGTCAAAAAAGTGAAAAATATAGATAATAAGAAAACAGAACAAGTTATCACCTTTCTAGATTTTGTAGTCTCTGAAATCGATGCGTTTATAAAGACAGACGGACTCGGCTAAATCAACTAGGCTAATCATGCTGATCAAGAATATATATACTTTATGGGGTCGGAGATCCTTCCTTCTGCCTGTTACATACATTTGCACAAAACCTTTATCCCCATTTCTTTCCAATTTTCAATGGGTTCAGGATATAAAAATGAGTTGACAGAACCCGTGTTCATTTTGTACGCCACGACACTATTTCCATGGGTTTTGGACGTACGGCCATACATTTTTGGACATGAAAGTGGAATCACACACGTGGTTCACACATTTTGTAAAAATAATTACAGTTGTTTCTGTATGGCCATAAAAATATATCACATATTTTATAATATTTTTACTAATATTAGAATTTGGTTTAAGAAAATAAATATTCAAGCTTTTACCAGGATTGGATTTGACGTCTACAGGTGAACTAAGTACTTGCGCACTTTTTTCCTTATTCTTCGGGAAGTTTCCATATGTAGGGCCAGTCGATATGCATGTTTCGAATGTATTATCAGAAGATTTTCCAACTGATTGTGTTCTATTTAATATCATAGCAGCTCCTCCAGCATTTGTCGGCCAATTTGTTCCTAGCAAATCAGCTAAATCCACGTTTTCTTTTTCTTGAGGATTATTAACAATGATTACATTATGCTCGTTTTTTATGGACTCTTCAATGTCACTCTTATTTATGACGATAATGTCTCGTTCTTTAATATTCATTGCAGTACCATTATTTATACCATAGTCTTTCTCGCTAGCTGCATTTTTCCGAGAAGTTGTCGCGTTTTTTACATTAACTTGACAAGCACTTCTTCGTTCCACAGGTACCGAAATATTATTAAAATGTAGCTTAAAATCTTTATTATATAGATTTTCTTCGTTTAAAGGTGTACAAACATCACTTTTGATCGATTCAGTCATGGTTTCGGGGTTGTGTGATGCTGTACTCATATCTTTCCAGGAGGTTGAATCATAGAACTGGGCCGAGGGCTGTCGCTTTTTGTATTTGTTATCAGTTCGCTGAGCTGTTGGTACAATAGCTGTGTAAACCCGCTCAATAGTTTCATTAATAAAATTTTTGGAAGATAATTTATGTTTCAATTCATTTGAGACGGGAGTTATCCAATCTGCTGTGGCAAATATTGATAAAGAGGGTTCACATTGCATATATTTTGGGGCAAACGGAATGTCCTTGGCTTGTGGCGAGTGACCATTATTTAGATGCTAAAAGATATATTAATAACGTAAAAGTTTACCAATGAAAAGCAGCTTTTACACACCAAAAGTTCCAATCCAAAAAAATATCCTACAGGACTTAATTCCTGCACTGGACCAATGTAACGTATAATACAATCAAAGCACAAATGTCCTTTTTTTAATGGTTCTCCTTGTACACTCAAAAGATCGTTCAATTTTAAGTTAATCAACCAGAGGCATTGTTCCTTGTTGCTAACTAGACGCAATCGACTTTCCAGATTTACAATACTGATAACATATGGCCAAATATCCTCTGCTACTTTGATCAAGTAGCTTGTGTTGCATTCGTAAAAGTGCGTATTAGTATGGGCATTGAAATCTAAAATCTGAACAATACATTTTTCACTTTCTTTACCGTCTGGTGTTCCAATTATTTTTATCAACGATCCAGGCTCAACCGTAAGTTTATCAAGATGCGTACTGGGATCATTTTTAATATTAAATTCAACATCGGAAATAATAATCCCAGATTTCGTCAGCTCAGTTTGACGAATTATGAGCGCATATTTCGAATAGTTAAGATTAGTTTCCATGAAAATCAACTAGTAACAAATACAAATAATCAATATTTAAAATAAAGATTACTAATAACAAATAAGTTTATGATAATGGTAAGGTAAGTAGGGATGAGCGGTATTTACTTAACTCGTTACATATAGCAAGTATTTACAAGTGACTAGTTACTGTTGTTGCCCTTTCCAAAAGTAACAAACAAAAAAACAGTAGATGTGCATTTACACTGAACCTACAAACACTGTGACAATTGCATTTGAATAAATTGCCTTCGCCAGCCGAAGTCGTAGTTGCAGTGAGTGAACTGCTGATCGATATTAACGCTACATCTCCCAGCAGTATTTTTTTCCTTATAGTCGGATCGGAAATAGAGCAGCAATGTCGTCATTCATATATAAATTTATATATGGGCATTTCCACGGTGACGAACGGGACAGTCGTACACCTTTAAAGTGAAAAAACGTCAAAGTAAACCGCATTTTCACATCTTATGTTACATTATCTAATAGCTATTTTTGAGCACTATATTTAATGGTAAAGTTGATAGAAGACGTAACTCGGATTCCAAGATAGAGGCAAAAGAAAACCGATTACCACGGGACAAAAAACGGAAGTCGTTTTCATGCGCCTCTATAAAAATGCAAAATTCAGCGAAACTAGACAACATATTTTCTTGCCACTAATTTTAAAATGTTACGGAATAATGTAACTTTATTTAAAATTTTGTTTGATGAAAAAACCTTCTTTTTTTTTTAAATACTCATCTGATTCGATACGGGACATTCGCACGGGACATTTTTTTTACACATGTGAAATGATTCATATATTTCTGTATTAAAGCACATATAGAATCATAGTAACGAAAAATATAAATTGAATAATATTTACTTTCGAATTATAAAGTACAAAAAAATTTTTGGAATGGAAAAAGTAAGCAATAGAAATCTGAATTATATATACTTTTTGGTTGAATATATTCATATATATAACAAAAGCTAGAAAGCTGATCTTGGTCTCATTCAGTTTGTAAATATATTACGCAGAACAAATTTATCATTTTTTTCGATAACTTGCTCCGTTTCATTAATATCGATAGAAATCGATAACAACATTTCTTTTTCTTACAATATCTCAGAGACTATTATCGCTAGAGGCAATAAATTTAGTGCGTTATGTTTGTGCAAACCAGACGCAGATTTTGATACCTTCGGTTTTTGGACACCTCCCCCCAATATCGACATAATCTAAAAACCGCAAATCGAATACTACAGACCTTTAAATTGATTTGTTCGTCCATTTCGATGCTCTTAATAAGTCCTGAAAATTCCAACGGGTTATAATATTATAAACACAGATCGCAAGGTCCAGAGTATCTCCTAGTCGGGCGGCCCCGACTAGAGCCTTACTTGTTTTCATTATTTTGTATACGGAAATTTTTCCATTTTAAGAGGTTCTATTTTAACGATTCTCTTCACTGTTTGGCGCTATTGCTCCATTTTGCAGCGCATCTGTCGCTCATTATACAAAATTATTATATATATATTTATATTACATATTAGTAATAATTTTGTCCATTTTTATTCGCGAAGTTAAAAACTTACGATTCGCACTTAATTTAAACTTGATTTTATTAAACTCGTTGTTGGTTTTTTGTATTTAAGGCATTATATTCTGTTAAGAGAATAATTTTGGCACACTTGCTGGACATATCTATCGAATAATGAGAACAAATGGTGTTTTTTTGATAGCGAACGGGACATTAGAATATGAAGTAAAGAAAGTTCAAAATTTACAGTTTACCGAGATTGGTTTCTTCTTTTTGCATTTTTTTTTAGTTAACTGTTATTTTTTGTGACATTTTGTGGAATGAGTGTTATCACGTATCATCAGTCTAAAATATGTAAATATTAAAGAGAAAATGCTTTGAAAAATTATCAAAATGGAAATTTGCATTTATGCAACTTTGTAGTCGGTTTGCTCATCATGGTAAATAAAATCAAGGGGTAACTGTTCAAATTATTAAAATTTGAATGTTTTTCTTCGATAATATCTGAAAATAACGTTTCTACATTAACTTTTAATTTTTTGGTGGAACTTTCTGTGGAAATGCCCATATATTAAAAAAAAATTAATTTAAAAAAAACATACATTTTAAAAAACATGTATATTTATTGAAACCACTTTTTCTTAAGGGACTAACAATAATTAATGAAATTTTATGCTAGTTTATTTCACAATTATCTAGGCATAAAGCCGGTAATTGTTTAGTTTATGGACCGTAGGTAAGGAAGGTTAAAATAAATTGATGTTTTTGCCAAATCTATATTTTTCTTAACTTTTTACTTGTTTATGCAATATATTTTTAGGGTCATTGTTCTGATAAAATACAAATTTTGGATTGTTGTCATCATAAATGCCAAATTTGGATGCTTTGTTTAACAAATGTGACTGCAAAATGGCCAAATATTGTTAAGCATCCATAGCACCTGCAATAAATTCTAAGTCTCTAACGCCCGTGCCGGATATGCAGCCCCACACCATGATAAAAAAGTTTGCCAAACTTTACAGTCGACATAATGATTTGATTCTGCAATGCTGTTAAGGACTTATGAAATCATTCCAAAACTCAGGTGGCTTCTCCTGATACATTTGAGCGAAGGAAACTCGCTCTTGTATATTAACTAAATAAAGCAGAGTTTTCTTTCTCGCTACACGCGATGTGTATTTAGTGCGCAGCTGACGAACTGTTCCATGGGTAACACTGACTCCATTAGATGCCTTCAGCTCACTGGCGATGCTTCTGACCGAAGTTTTTGGATTTTCTGTCACTTTTCTTATCATCTAACGCTCATCTCTGTCTGATAATTTCTCGGGACGGCCACTTGCTGACTTTGCTTCCAGTCTACCTTCCTTTTTCGCCCGATTCAAAGTATTGTATATTGGGCGACATCAAACGATATTATCTTTCCAAGGTTTTTTTTTTTTGGGATAATTAAACTCACCTACTTGAAATTTTATTAGAAAATGCAAACCAATGCCATAGACAGAGTGCAGCGCAAAAAACCTAACGGTTCTAACGGGATCAGAACACAAACGCATTGCAAAACTATTTACAGTAGTTTTCAAAACACTTTCTTGGCAGTATTAATAATGAATGTTTTTTATGTTTACAAAATAAATAATGTAATGAAATCCAATAATATAGTAAAAAATATGGATATAAACAATTCTGTTTTGTCCCTTATCTTTTTACAAAACTGAATATTCAGTTTAAAATATTGATGACTGACGGAAAGCATGCCCCACAGACAGTTAATCACGTATGCAAGAGCGTTGTGAGTGGCGTTTGCTTATATCACATCTCTGCTGGAAACTCCATGAAGGTGTACAGCATACGTTCATAAGTATTTTAACATCGCATTATGTGGACGTTTTTTGTGTATTTAATAAAGCTCTATGCGTTATTTTCGCCCATAATTATTTACTTATTTAGTTGTTTGCTGAAATATGGCTGAAATGTGACTGAAATGTTGGTATCAATCTTTAAAGGAGGTGACCAGTTTTCAACCTTTCAAATTTGGTAACTCTAGCTTTAAAACTGTGGGAGATACAGTCATATCCGATTCTTAAGTACGGGGAGTCTGGGGCATTCTAGTGGGCGTGGCCGGAATATCAAAGTGGCAATCATTGGGACAGGTCACTAGCTATCCACATACCAAATTTGGTGACTCTGGTTTTAAAACTGTACGATGTAGATTTTCGCGATTTGCTGATGGGAGGGAGCGTGGCCGGGAAATTGACTTACCTATCTTTAAACGAGGGCACAAGTTATATTCCTATAAAATTTAGTGACCCTAGCTTTTAAACTGTGCGAAATATAAACATTCGTGATTTGTTGTGGGAAGGGTGTAGGAGGGATTGGGCCGGGGAGCTTCCTACCAAATGTGGTGACTCTCTCAAAAACTAAGGAAGATGCAGGCATTTCCGATTTTTTATGGTGGGGCGCTGGGAATGTTCTGTGGGGGAGGTCACCAGCTATCTACATACCAAATTTTGTGGCTCTATGGTTAAAATTGTGGGAAATATATTCGTCGTTGGTCGATTTTCGATTTGAGGTGTATCGATATGTTATCGAATTGCCAGCTTCCAGTGGCGTGGCACAAAACTTTTAATACTTTGTCTGAAGAGGATAACTACAAGTATATATTCAAAGTTTCAAGTCTCTATCTTCAATAACGCCGAAAAAAGTTGCGTTCATCCGGACGGACAGCATGACGGACATTGCACACACTCAATATACTAGTTTCACTTCGTGAACGAGTATAAAAATGCGTCTATATAACCAAAAGTAAGCAATAAACGCTGATGTTTATGTTCTGGAGATTCGTTTCATATAATGTAGTTGCAGACTTGGTTCCAATTGACGGTGCTATGAACTATTATTAATATTTACGGACATTAATTAATTTGTAATTTGGCGACCTCGGCTAGCTCAGTGTACCCAAGGGTGGGGAACCTCAACCCTGCCCTTAGACGGTAAAAAATTTTCTACACAAACAGGCTACACACAATCATCCACACAACTGACCGTACCCGCTCTTCCTGTAATGGGACGATTTGAATTTTTGGTGTCCATTGCGCATGAATTGACATTGGTGGCTGACCTACTCCATGGTTTCGATTCCCCCTCCCTTACATTTACTCACACAACATATTCAATTGGCACTCGAGAATTTTAATAGGTAACATTGTTCTTCAACGTAACAAGACTAGCTGATAGATGGCGGCAATTAAACTTCAACGGCCGCTTCAATTTTGAGCAGTTGGGATTGTGAAGGTATTTCTGCCTCGCACTCGGGGCCAGAAATAAATAAAAAGAAGAATTAGAAATTTGGCAAAAATCCGAATAGACTAATCAACAAATAACATACACATGTATATATAAATAAAATTTAATGGCTTAGCATAGGCTAAACGCTTTTTTGATTGACCTCCGAGATCAAAGGCTTTCGTCTAGCAGCGCGACAATGATAGTTAGTTTCGTGCAGGACCCTTCTGACAGTCATTGAGTGCATTTCCTTCCCAAACTTGACCTCAGTAGCAATCTGATCTGGGTGCGTTTTCCAAACTTTTAAAATAAAAATAAAACAATTAGTAAGGAAACTGTGCCAAGACTTTTGTTCCACGAAAAAGGCTAATTTTTTTTAAGTTTAAATTTTTTTAAGTACGTTAAAGAAAATACCAAAAATAGATTGCCTTTCAATAAACAAATGTTTTATTGTTTGAATATGATGTTGAAATATATACAAAAAAATTGAATCATTAAAATGCAAAATGAGCCTGTAAATAGCATTTGAAGTTGAAATTTGAAACTGTGCCACTCATCGTGAAGCAAGGTTCAGGAAATTTACATATTAAAATTTTCGATCCCTCTTTCGCCTTTTTGTTTAAAAGTATAAATACTTGAAAATTTGCGGTTTTTAGTAATGATTTTTAGTGAGGGTGCCTTTAAGTGGGTATCCTCATTAGAAAAGTTTAGTCACATTTTTACCTGTATATATATTTTTTAAAGTTATGTGCCCATGGGTTGTGTTTATCTGCTACCTATTTGAACCAAAAAATAAAGATATGGATTTTCAGCTTCACATACCTATTTACCACATCTATTCCTTTTTTTATGGGGTACCTACACGTTGCACGCTTGTAAAAGAGTTTGTGGAGACGAGCACGAAAGTACAACCGCTTTTGTTTCCTTGAATCTTTTAAAAATGGGTAAATATGGTATAATGGTTTTGTACAAATCTATATAACAGGCTGCGGTGGCACGTGCAGATGAAGTTTATTTCAAATGGTCTAAAATCCTAAAATCAATTAAAAGTATACGAGAACCTCAAATTTTTATAGTCGTTAACGAAGTGAAACTAGTATATTGGTTTTGTGCAATATCTGTCGTAATATCCGTCAATCTGTCCGAAAGAGGGCGCAATTTACCGGAGCTATTGATAAAGATTTGAATCTTTTGAATATAAATTTTTAGTTATCCTCTTCAGATATAGTGTTAAGATTTTTGTGCCACGCCCATTGGTAGGTTAGCAATTCGATAATATGTATGTCAAATCCGAAATTGATAAAAGGTGAGTATTTCCCAGAATTTTTGAACCAGTGTCACCAAATTTTGCATGCACATAGCTGGGGACCTTCCCCGAATATTTCGACCCTTATATCTCGGCCACGCCCACTAAAATCCCATAACCATTCCGCCCCCACGAATTTATAGCTAGAGAAGGTGGATTACTGGTCACGTCTTTTAAAGATCAGAACAAGTTTTAGGCCATTTGTGAGTTATGTTTTATGTGTATTTATTGTTTTTATGAGCGATGTTTTTATAACTTTTTGTTGGCTTCTTTGGGAATATGAAAATTATTCAAAAACAAAAAAAAAAACTAGAGGCAGGTGTATTGTTAAATCATGCAATAGTCTTCTTTACCAATGGGTTGCAAATAATGATAAATATATATTTTAATGTCAGCTTATTTTTGATTAAAAATTCGAATGGAATTCTTCGGCTAGAAGTATTTAAATCAGGCATTTCTAATGAAGACGACACAATCCTAATCTATTAACATATATAAATATTTGTAATGTGCGCAAGGCGGCCAACAAAACGTAAGTAAAACAAGTAAGATTGCTTAGTATTGAGCACCCGACAAGCCTTTTGCATACATACAGAAAATGGCACAACAAACACACGCCGAATCCTGCGTACTTTACTTAATTTGGCAAGTTGTTAGCTATACATAACTAAAAACTTGACGAAAAAATATCGTTGTTGTAAGACAGCGAGATCTTAAAAAAGTGCATTACTTTAAACTGCACTACCGGCTATATTATATTATGATTAAGCAACGGTTGCTTGAACCGACACTCCCCCCAAACAAAGCTACTGGAGGAAGCCTTTGGACTTCGTAATGACAGGTGCAACTAATCCGAGCAGTCGTAGAAACGGGCTAAAGTTGATAAGACTGAGCATCTGCATGGTTTAGATTCCGACTGTAATGCCGAAAGTGAGAAAAAGAATTGATCAGCAGAAGGATCCCAGCAGAAGAAAGACTCCTTATCCTCGTTAGCAGCACCTTCATGAACACCAGGAACGTTTGAGCACCATTATCTGAGCTTGCAATGCCCTTTGGATAAAATTTCAGTGGCTTGCTTTATAATATTTTTATAATTTTTTTGGACGTTAGCGCTAGAAATGAGGTCGTCAACGTTTCTATGTATTGTCTCACAGACAAATAGGAGGCAGGCTTATGGAATTGGTGGTAATAAATGAGGAGCAACTAGTCTTTTATATTATATCCTTTCCATCTGGGCGCTTGGCGCGTACATTGTAATCCACAGTTCCCAAAGTTCTGCGGCGCTGTTCCAAAATGCGGAATTGGATTTCCTTGTGGGAATCTGGTTGATAAGGATGGATTTTCTAGCCCTTTTTCCACCTCGCTTGACTTGCAGAATCCAGTTTCTAAAGAAGCACCTGCATGATAATGCAAACAACTCGGTAGTTCCCAAGTCCATTAAAACACGAATATGGGCGTTGAATTTGTCCGAGAGCCCACGAAGCATTGCCACTGATCCGATTTCTACCACCGGAGGTCCGAGAATCGCTATCAAATATCAATTTTAATAAATTTAATGCGGCATAATTCACATCCGAAAAAACAAAACCATTATATCCTTTTTACCCCGTTTCAATATGTTCAGGAAATAAAAAACACAAAGTTCAAAAAGGCGTACACATAGCCAATTATGACCGAATGTGCGTTCCGAAAAAAACTTTTGCAAACACACATGCTCATACTAAAAATATATTGAACATTCTGAAAGATCTCGCCAAAGTGGCAAACACGTTTAATATCTCACATCTCACAATTTAAGTTCATTGCTTTGTGAGGCGGGTTGGAAACCCAACCGCCCACAAAAAAGATATATTAATTAATAAGTTTATATATATAAGTGAAAGTTGTTAGTAAGAAATGCAAACCTGGACTTGTACTACCGCAATGGCCGACGCGCTCTCTCGGCAGCCTCTGGAGCCATTGGAACAGGCTGTGGAATAGGAATCCTCGTGGATATCCGGTATGTTGGAACGCATCCGTCAAAATCCAGAGAAGTTTCCAGATTATTCTTGGCAAAATGGGAACTTATACCGCACCTGAAGTACACCGCTGACGATTAGGACTATGTAACTTCGAAACTATGTGAGTGTGGGTCTTCGGCAGCAGGTTCACCAAGAATGTCACCATGCTGCCATAGCGGGGCACTAAAGGGTGTGGCAAACGGTGGAAAGGTTGGCACACTACTACTGCCGGGCATGTTCAGGGCGCAGCCAGGTATGTAAAGTACTGCATAAGCTGCCGGAAGTTCAACTTGCAATCAAGCTAGCAGGTCACTCGACAGGTGGCTGACCCATGTGCTATGTGTGGATTTCATTGGCCCACTCCTGCGGTCCACGCACGGAAACTCGCTGTTGTTGATCTTCCACGATGCGTTTTACAAGTAGATGTAGTTGATCATGAAGAAGGCCACCGCGGCGCATCTGCAAGTTGCATTCAACGGCGTACAATTCACTAGCCGAGCATGAAGTATTGTGCGCAGGAGAATTCCACGGAACTGACCAATCGGATTGTGAAGACTATGCTGGCCTAATTCACAGAGAGCCATTACGGTTTTTGGAATGCGCTGTTTCCGGAGATCTCCCTGGCCGTGAACTCCAGCATAGAAGATTCCGCCTCCTTGCCGCGTTGTATGGAGAGGTAATGCCAGGATTCGCAGCCACTAAACAGAAGCCGCAGGAAAAGTCGAAGACACTAAAGGAGGTCTTTGATATTGCCCGCAGTAGCATGCAGCGTGCCTCCCTCGAGCAGAGTTAGCACTGAAACTTGCTGCGCCAGCAACTCAAAATGAAGCATTTTGAGCATATGAATTGACAAAGATTTTATTTCAGGCATGGCAGACGTGATTGTCATTAGCGACGTGGAGTCGGAGGAGAGGGGGCGTTCGTCGAGGATGCGACGGACGACTTGGGTGCAACAGAAGATAAGCGCCGGTGTGACCAGTTCGCAGATTGGGAACACGAGCCTAGGTTTCAGCGTGATCCAGAGTACGGGAGCGCTTTTTACGGTCACTGTCCACGAGTCTAAAGGAAGAATCCCCTGTGCCGGCAGAGAATGACCAGAAAATGACCGGCTGAGGTTCCGGCGTAGTGGACTGGAGTGGACCAGCCAACAGTCTCACCTCATCCAGGGACAACTGTGGTGGAGGAATCCCCGGGACGAGTTGCAACAGAACGGCCAAGACGAGGCGTCGCAGACCGATTTATTGAATAATGTATATCATTTTGATTTTATTATTTAGTGTAGAAGCTGTAATATCATAATTTAAAACCTTTACAGCACATGGATGAACAATGTTTTTTAGAACCGAACAATATATAAAATAAAGTTAAAATAAGCAACATAAATAATATATATTGAAAACCAAAAGAGTTCATCCCCTAACTACATAAATGAATAGCTTATGTATAACGCTATGTATATGTAAATGTGTTTGGTCGTTTGGTCGCCAGCTGTAGCACCTGTAAGAGCGTTGTATGTGCATATAATGTTTTATTCAAGTGCGACGTTGGCTTATGCCTAATATGCTGACGCTGCGGTTCACACCTTTGTGTTGGCGACACAAAGGTAGGTAGATTTTATTAGTTGCGCTTAAACATTGTTGTGCTTTTTTTGTGACTTAGGTTAAATACAGTAAACTGAAAATAAGTGTGACAGTGTTTTCATTATATGCGCACACTATAACTACCAGTGTCATCCACCCAGCATTTAGGGTGGAAACGTTCGATGTCCGCGGGGACCGGGGCCTGTCCGTCAACTAGCAAGCAACTAAAGCAAACCGACTTCGATGAGAAGAGTAACGAGAGGGCAACGGTCAGTCGCGGACCACCCTTCGGCCCATAGTAAGAGAGAGAGGTGTTGAGGCGGATTGGAAACCCAGCCGCCCACAAAGATGAAATATTAATTCATAAGTTTATATAATAAGTGAAAGTAGTTAGTAGCAGATAAATATTAAATACATTAAGTGAAATAAAATAAAATATAATGGAGCTGAAATACTATTAAAAATATTAAGTTAAAAACGCAATAAAGCGAAATAAAATTAATTATGCTAAGTTGAATAAGTAGTTACATATTATTTTTAAATAGCATGACCTACGATCAGCTGCTGAAAGCATAGCCAAAAGAGAGGCTCTGTGGTGAAGAGCGAAAGCTACGAGGATATTGGGCTACTGATATAAGCTGCAAGAAGCAAGGAATTAATTAGTTTCGCAGACTCGAGCTGAGAAGTTGAGTGTGGTGTGAATGCGTGAGATTTTTCGGAGACGCGAGCAAGTACGAGTAGAAGTGCAAGTACGCGTAAGAAACCATTGGCCGTCGCAAAAAGTGCAACGAAGGGAAAATCAAAAAGAGAAGATATGCGAAGGGCACAATCTTAACGACCGAAAGGCAGCGCAACTAGCCAAAATATACGTAAGCATTAGAATGAAATAAATTGTTTACTAATTAAACATACGTAGAACATATACTACATATATATAACAAATATAACATATATTGAATAAAAACGATTGAAAAGTATCAAATATAACAATTTCTTAACTGGGAGCACTTCCTACAGGTTCATCAGTTGCCTTAGAACAGCTGTGAAGGTTGGTAGGTCAAAGCCTGGCCTGGGCGGGACACAGGGTACTGTGCCAACCTGACCCAGCTAGGATATACGGTTACGGTAACAACCTGGCCTGGGTAGGTCACGTGGTCAAGGTGCCAACATGATCCGGTTAGGAAGCGTCGTCACGGTGACAACCTGATCTTAGTAGAGCAAGCGGAACCAACCTAACTTAGTTAGAAGACGTTGTCACTGTGACAACCTGATCCAGGTAGAGCAGGAGTTAACGGTGGCAACTTAAATTAGCGTGAAACGTGGTCACCGTACCATCCTGACATGGTTAGAAGACGTGTTCGTGGTGACATCCTGACCCCAAGCATGGTCGGGAATGATACGAGACAGCCGAGGGATAAGCGCGGGCCTCTTCCGTCATTAATACCGGGAATCGTTTCATAGGGGTCGTATTAAATTAGTGAAATTTTAGGGAAATTGAGGTTGCCCCCATATATATATATATATATATATATATATATATATATATATATATATATATATATATATTTTTTTTTTTTTT
>SCDS01000875.1:0-37470 GCA_004149465.1 Drosophila nigromelanica
AATAAAGTTTACAAGAGCATGATCAATTTATTGATTTATAAAGCAAAACCAAAATGGAACTCTTTTATTGCAGCTAACAAAAATATGATAATATCTCGGAATATATAAAATCAATATAATATTTTATTGATAAGCACAGGGCAAATATATATTTATATATATATATATATATATATATACATATATACTATATACTTATTAAATATGTGTTAAAGCGGGTCTTTCTAGATTTAAATTCCAAGCAAAGAAATCATTAACAAAAAGTCAATTTTTATCAACATCGGTTCATATTTGACCAAGAATGGTATGATAGTTTGGACTTGGACGCAAGTTTGTGATGGAATTTTTGGGTACATTTTGAACATAAATTTTGTATCTAAAATGATGTTTGCAAAATTATTTTCTTTTGTCAAAATCTGTTTAGTTTTTTGACAAAGTTATGGTATTTTAAGCTTGTACCCAAATCTATAAATGAATTTTGTTAACAATTTTAAAACAAATTTCGAATTTATATCAGTCGGAGATTCTTCACTCAATTAATTTTACTTACTTTATTTTTCAAACTTAAAGATTGAAATTAGAAATGGGTAAGTGGTTTCGAAACCTTCTCACATTTAGCTATCTTATGTACATAAGCGAGCAACTAGAGACACAGTTTATTTATTGAAAACAAAGGAACTTTTATAAATATTTGAGGCCACGCTCATTTGTAGCTCAGAAGGCTAATGCCAAAGTTGAGTCTACAAATTGCGCTACTTATGCCAAACGATGCTGTAGACAATGCGAAATTAGTTTGCCCTGCCGTGGGCCAATCCAGGCCGAGTATGTTTGCTAAAAAGTGGCAGAAGTGGGCAGCTTTATGGTACACTGGGGCATAGAGAAGCGACCAAATGAGTCCAGCAATGCAAGTGGGAATCGGACTGGCGTTCGCCGCTTTCCCTTGTTGTTGGGGCAATTTAAGCGCCTGCAGCTGTTGCGAGTACATTTACAATTGGCGAACTTTTGTCCAACTGCTTGATACACACATTATCATGTCTCAATCGAGCGCCGTGCGCTTTCATTAATAGTTGGGCCGCTGTCTGGCCGCGCTCGATAGGAATGACCTTGGCCTGCTCCGTGGCAACTAGTTTGGCTTTAATGTCAACCAAAGCGAGCACTTTAATGTGCCCGGCCTCTTGTGGGCCCATCGTCGGTGCAGTTAAATGTCAGGCAATCACGAATTTACGAGCTGCCAACTTCAAATTCATATAAAATCGAAATCAAATAAATGGCGCACATTTGAGCGACAGATTATTAAGCCCAATCTGAGAGTTATTCCTGTTCGCTGCAAAATATGGCCATTTGTTTGTGTGCTGGTGATAATTTAACGGGCCACAGCGAAAAATTTATGCAACTGCCGGGTCCGGCGCTGTCATTGAAATGCCGCCATTATTTTGGCACAATTTGGTTACGCACCATTTGAGTGATTGGCTTCCCAGTAGAGACGTGGCTTAAGCATATATGTATATATAAATAAATAAATATGATAAGCAGTTGGCAAATTCAATTGCGTTCAATTCAAGTCGTAAACAATTTCAGTTAATGGCCCGCTGTTGACGCCAAGGGCTTGGCCGAAAACTGTGTCCACAAGTAAACAAAAACTGGTGTCCTGTTGCCATAAACAGCTTGGCCAACATCAAATCTGGCGGGCCCATAAAAACACACAGCGTTCAAATTAAACAGACACGCGCACATTCTGCACCGTTTCCGTTTCCGCTATTTTATTGAAATAGCAGGCCGCGAAAAAGTAAGCCGAAATTGTAGGTCATGCGCGAGATAATAAAGCCATAAATAGGGCCCAAATGATTCTTTAGATACTTGGCAGAACTTTATGCTGATTTCAATATCAATAGCTAATGGTCGGGGTCGGAGTATATAGAGGCAAAATCAATTATTGCTTTAATTCCCATATTTCACCCATTAATATTGTGGGATGAAAATAGTTGACATAACACAAACACTTAAAATTAAACCTGAACCTGAAACCTGAAAAATTACGTAAATAAATTAATTTTTTTTAACAATTTTTTTCTTTTGTTCCTGACAATGGGTTTCAAATATACTCACTGCTTGAATCATGTAAAAAAAAGTAGTTTCAATGAATAAATTATTGTATGTAATATTAAAACGTAATTTTATAATTTATGCTGGAAAGATGGGTAAACTATGTTTTTAAAGGCGGAGATATCACTTTCATTATTTCAATTTGTGTTTTATTCAAAAAATAGTATTCACAATTTCTTCATTCACATTTGCAATGCACTCAAATTGCAGGCGTTGGCTAAGACTATTTAAAAATCAGTAATTTTTACATAAAGGATACTTTACAGGTTGCCATTGAGCAACGGTTTAGTTGATGCGATTTGACACCGCTGACTGCTCCACATAGTTGGCCAACCATTTGCCGACTTGCTCCTGGTTAAGCTCCAGCCACTTGATGTTGGCCTTGACCGTTTCCAGGGCCTGTTGACGAGCCGCGGTGCCAGCGCCCGCCTCTGGATATTTGGCAAAGAACTGCTGCATCTCTTCCAGCTTTGTTTGCGTGGCGAAGCGTGCAGTTATGGTGGGAATCAAACGGCCAAGGGTACGCTCATTGATGCCATAGCGTTCCACCAGCTGCTCCCAGCGTTCGCGCACATAGTCCCAGACAAGGCTCTGACCCACGGGATTGTTCGAAATGTATCCAAGCAGCGTGAAGTAGTCCTGCCTTCGCACGTTCTCCTCATCCCAGGCCAGGTTAATGCAGCGCTGCAGCAGCCAGGGCACCTTCACAGCCGCCAGCGCATTCATCAGCTTAAGCTTCTCCTGTGCGTCGGGCTCAGTCAGATACAGTTGCCAGACCTGATCCCAGGCGGCTTCAGTGTTGACCTGCTGCAGACCATAGTAGTAGACAACGTCGCGTACATCGGGACTGGGTCGTGTGTTCGGTGTGGCCAGCCATTCGTTAAACAGCTTGGCAGCCTGTTCCAGTGTGCTCTCGTGTCCAACACCGCAGGCAGCGCTCAGCACCTTAATGCGCAGTTTACTGAAATATAAACCAATTAATACATTTACTAATAAACAGAATTTGTTCGTATATACTTTTCTAGATGATTTGTGCCCACGGTAAAGTTGAGCTTCTCCACAATTGGGGCCAAAAGCTTGCGCGCATATTTGGTAAAGTCCTTATACACATTGGTGTAGTAGACGCGATTCCTGAGCGCTGTCAGCGATGCGGTGCCCACGCTCCAAGGTACATAGTCCTGTTCGTCCTCCAGATAGGTGCTTAGATCCAAGGCAATGGTGTAGTTTAGTTGTGCCGCATCCGCCAAGGCGTTGGCATCGTTCAATAAATGCGCACGATCCGCAGTGCTGAAGGTTTCACGCGAGGCCTTAAGCGCTGACACCAATTCCGCCCACTGTTCCTCGGCATAGTTGACGCGATAGTAGCCCACCTGATCCTTGTTCAACTTGATCCAACTGACACCGCTGGACAGCGAGATGCTGGCCTCGTTGTCGTTGTAGTTGAAGATTGTGGTCTTTGGCGTGCTGTCGCCGCTGGTTATGTAGGTGATGGGTATGGACCAGCGATAGCTGCGGGAGATCACCCAACAGGTGAGTTAATTGAGTAGAGCGGTAAAGCCAGACACTTACTTGAAAGAAGATGGCTCGACTTCTACACTATAATCATCCGTGTTGGCCAGGAAGCGTTTTTGGGTTAGCTTGTAATTGTTACCATTCTTTTCCACTTCAACCACGGGCAGACCCATTTGTTCGGTCCACGTTTGCATAATGAGCCTGCGATGAGAACTGTATTAGGTGCCACTAGGCGATGTAGCTATCCAAATACTCACTTGACATCAGAGTCGAGACCCTCCTCCTCCTCAATGGCAGTCAAATAATCCTCGGTGGTGGCCGTGCTATAAATGTGGCGATTCAGGTAGCGCGTGGTGGCATTCTTCAGTTTCGCCTCGGTCACCAGATTCTCCAGCATACGCACCAAGGCGGCGCCCTTGGAGTAAGTGATGGTATCAAAGTATTCGGTTATTTCAGCAGGACTCTCAATGGACTTGACAATGGGATGTGAGGCGAGCGTGGCATCAATTTTCAGTACGGGATGCAGCTCTTCAGTCACAAATTGATTCATCTGTATGATTGGCAAATAAATAAGCAGTGAGAAAACAATGAGTAGACAGCTCTTACCATATCCCAATCGGCGTGCATGTGATGCACGCCCTTGTACTCAATGAAGGAGGCAAAGCCTTCGTTCAGCCAGAGATCGTTCCACCAGTTCATGGTTACCAGATTTCCAAACCATTGATGCGCCAGCTCATGGGCAATCACGACAGCCACGCGCTGCTTGTTTACGCTGGAGGAGGTGCTCTCGTCGTAAAGTAGCGCCGTTTCGCGGAAGGTCACGAGACCCCAGTTCTCCATGGCGCCGGACACAAAGTCGGGTATGGCAACCATGTCCAATTTGGGCAATGGATACGAAATGCCGAAGTAATCGATATAATGCGCCGTAATGCCGGCACCAATCGCCAGTGCATATTCCGTCTTTTGAACCTGGGCAGGTGGTGCAAACACGCGCAGCTCAATGTTGGTGTCAGGCACTGTGGTTGTGGTGTGCGCAAAGTCCGAGATGACAAAGGCGGCCAGGTAAGTGCTCATGGGCAGCGTCTCCTCAAAGTTCACCTCCGTGATATCGCCATTGGGGATTTCGCTCTGAAAAGCAATATATTGTAAAGAATGTATCCGTTATATATGGAATATTGTGTAAACTTACAGCCACAGGCATATTGGAGAGCACATGGTACTCATCGCCACTGGGCCGGGCAATCGTTATGGCAAACTGCGCCTTCAGATGCGGCTCATCGAAGCAGGGGAAGCCCCAGCGAGCATAGGTGGGCTCGAATTTAGTGCTGGCAATCCATCTGGAGAAAGAAAGTAAACTGGTTATTGAAACCGCACTTGACAGTAATTAATTATATGGGATTTGGATTAATTGTAGAGCATGCATTTGTTGTTAGCTAATAAGGACAGAGCGGCGTCTACCTGGTGCGAGATTTCAGCTTGTCGTAGTATGAACTTTGGTAGAGCCCCGTTATGCGATCGGCTAAAGAGCCATTGAACTTTAGATGCAGCGTATAGTTTCCCACCTCAAGCGGCTGCTCAAATTCGGTCACCCAGTACTCGTACTCCGGATAGGCATATGTCAGCGTCGGCTTGATTTCCGTCAAAGGAGCACCGGAATCGTCCAAGCGCTGCAGCTGTTCGTGGCTCACGTTCAGCTGCTTGATGTGCACGGGTATAAATGCAATGGGATCGAGCACCTGCAGATTGATGCTGATCTTGCCCGAATACTTCCTGGCATTAAAATCTGGTCTCAAATGCAAGTTGTATTTTCGAGGTTTCAACGCCCGGGGCAGACGGAAGCCAAGTTTTTGAAAGACACGGCTGGCAGCTTTGATTTCGGGGGATATGGTGACCATGGCGTTTGTCTTTTTCGTTGAGGGCACTTGGGTGGTGTAGGCGCGATTATCTATATTTTTGGTTTTTATCAGTTATTCATGAATTAGATCAAGTTTTTTTCGTCTTATACAAACTCAGCGCGTCGAACATCTGTTGTGTTGTCGATAACGATACCGATAACAATATCAGCGCGGTATGCTGAGCAAAATATTGCAGGCAACACAAAGCTGTTTGCTATGAGTCAAGCGGTTGCTGAGCGCGTATTTGCTCAGCATTTGATTTTGAATTTAAATTAAGAAATTTTTTTTTTCAAATGTGACACAAACCTGAGAGAACGCTTAAAATTGGCTTCGTAGACAGTAACTGATCACGATCCACAAAAATTGTGCGAATTGTGTCGTTTATCACAGCTGGAATTCCCCCGTTCGCCTGCTGCTTCAGATGCTCATCGGCAATGTTTTTGCCCACATAAACCAAAGCGCCGAGCAGAAAACCGCACAGAACCAGCAGGAACACACAGAATGCGACCAGCGTGAGAACAGTGTTACTCGGCGACTTCTTGTGCACGCGATTCGTGTCCTTAATGCGATGATTATCGTCTGTGGAGAGGCTGCTGCGTGGACGCACGTTTTTTGTCGCGTACATGCCGTCGTCTTCTTGGGGTTGTGTGTGTGTTTTTTTTAAATTATTTAATATATTTGGTTTATATATATATTTATAAATATATATTTAACTGCTGGCTAACTAAGATCTTTTTACACTGGTTCTAATGCACATATTATGACTTGGGTAACTGTGAGTTTGTATTTAGCAAGCGTTCCTGAACCAGTTTATCTGATTGAATAATTACAGTAAAGAATTTATAATTTAAAAAAAAAAGTAGAAGAAAAGACTTCAAACCGGGTTTAGATCGAACATTGCGTTCCATTGTTTATAAAATCATAAACAAAAATTTAATCGAACCAGTTCACAAAAAAATTAGCAGAACCTGCACCCGATCCATACTATATTTAATTTAATGACTTTAAATGCAATAATGCTAATTTGCTAGAATTCAAATAAGCAGCAAAACCAGAAAATTAAGAGAAAACTTATTAAAACTTTTTATTAACGAATATTTGACTTTTTACATCCGTTAAAGTAAATGGTAAGCTTTACTTTTCGGTATAGTAGAGCAGATGTAAAAAGAAGCAAAATCAAGAGTAATCAAACTGCTCATAAAAACTATTGCGTCAGCCCTAAATAATGCCTTTATTATATAGTTAGCATTAACTTATCAAACCTTCAATCGATTTATCTTAAAGCTCACGCCCAATTCGAATAGTACTAAAGCAAATTGATTGGAACTGCTCTAAGCAATGTTACATTTACAATTAACACTGCGATAATTTTAAGCAATTTAAAGGCTTTTTGTTATCTTGAAATGTATCTCAATTAAAGTCTCGATCTACAAGTGTTGTGTCATCGTCGCAACGTAATTTGAGCTCTTCGTAAACAGACCAAATTACAGACTTTGCCATTATCACTTTTTCGACAGTAATACCCTATAAACAGAGACATAACAGTTTGTTTGCTTTGCCTGAGCAGCATTTCCGTCGCATTTGACTCGATTTCAATGCGAACTGATGCGATTTTTTCTCCGTTTGCAGATCAATCAAATGTAATCTCAACGCTGTCACGTAATGGAGTTGCTCAGTACGCCTTTTATGTGCACATGCGTGTGTGTATGTGTGTGTGTGTGTGTAATTGTAACGACTTTAAGCCCAGTCTTCATTTTATTTATTTTTATTTGTTGCGGTTGCTATTGCTGTTGCTGACAAACCACAATGTTGTCTTACAAATTTCCAGGTTTGTTGCAATTGCAGTGATACGACCGACCGCAGGCCACTTTCTATAGAGGCGTTGGCATCGACGTCGACTGCGTGATTGACTGATGGATGGAAAGGTTGTTGGCTTTTTTCTCAGTTGATTTGCAATGCAGTGTCTCTCTGTTTTGGGTTGATGCCATGGGAAAACAATTGCTTGCTCCAAATTGGCATTGCAAATAAATTGAATTAGCCATAAATACAAGATGCGGTAGTCAAATCAGTTCGAGTCATCGTATATATGGGCAGTTAGCCAATAAAAAAACAATTAGCATAAAGTTATTATACAAAATGAGACATGTTTAAGAAAAAGAAGAGTACAAAATAGTATTAATTACAAATGAAGCACGTTTAAAGCTTAAAAGACTTTGAAAGCTGATTTTAAAATAGATTTTTTGTTTCAAAATACTGCAAAGCAATAAAAATATAAATTGATTTAACTTTGCAAAATAAATTAATTGAAACTGTGTGAAATTTGATAAATTAGTGGAAATAAAAAAATATTTCAATCCTTTTTTATTTTTTTAATCTCGCTTTTGAACATTTGAACAACACATATTTTGCAAGCTAATAAAACTTGACGCAAGTGTCTTAATTTTGAATTCCCATAAAGTATCTCTTACCATTGTGGTTTAAGTACTATTGTGTACACATACGCACACTCATTTTGCGTACATACTACAGTAGAGTATCTCTTGTCGCAATGAAATGATTATTATTCAAATGTAGCTAGGTTTTGTTTGTTAATTTTTGGCAAGTTGTGCGAATGCGAATCGTAAGCGTTGAATATTATGAATATGCTAATTTCGAGTATGCTGCACAAATTGGTTAGGGGCAGGGACAGGGACAGGGACAGGGGTGGAGGCAGGGGCAGGCGCTTGCCTCAAATCAAACTCATCATTGTGACGACTCGTCATCTTTGTTGTTGTCGTCGTCGTCGTCTGACGCCTACGATGATGCAATGCATTGGCGTGGACTCAATTAGGCTGCAGACAAAAGCCACTGCAACAACAGCAATATGAAGATCAACGACAACAACAACAACAGTGGCATAAAAATTGCATGACTACCTTATAAGCCCAACACTTGCCGCACATAATTCCGTGGCAACTGCAACGGATCTGCGACTGCATAATTTTATACGCCCCATTGTATCTGTATCTTTTGGAGTTCATTGCGCTTATTCTGAAGTTGGCTAACGAAAATGTCAAACATCCCAACAGTTAGTTGTGCATCAACTCAAATTCGAGTAAAGTTCGATGTAATTAGACTCAAGCCGTCGAGTTGAATGCACTGCCAGAACGCTTCAACAATTAATAAGTTTTTTTTTAAATTTATTTTTGTGTATCTGAGCGTTTGGTGACTTTGGTTTTAAGTTCATAACTTTCACAAATTAACAAATAAATAAATAAATGCAAAGAGCGCTCCACAAATGCCCAAAAAGTGAGCCACACACAACAACAAACAATCGGTCGGGCCCACTGTCAGCTCTTTGATTGGGTCACTGTGACGCATGCCTCCCCAGGGCCCCCAATACGTGACTGCAATTGCTAATACCAAAGATACAAATAATTATATATACATACATATATATGTATGTATATACATATATTTAAAACGCACGCCCGAAAGTTGATAGTGAAAACAAAAACAATAAATTAACAGCAAAAAACAAAGAAATGTTTGCAACAGTTTGCCTTTTGTGCACAATAATCAAATGGTTTTTTTTCGTTTTATAAATTACATAAGGACTAAACAGTTACGCTACTGAAGTGAAAGAAAAACAATCGACCATAACTTCGAAATAATAACTGCATGCTACAAAAGAAATAAAATACCTAATAATTCTCAAAAAAAAGTTAACATAGTCAATAAATCCTATTCCTACATTTCTCTCATACCCTAGAAAACTGCCCAAACATCAACCTAAATTGTTTTTAAACACTGGCTACCCTGTACACTATCATATATACAATTGTATAAGAAGCTCTTAATCTTGCTTCGAAAAAATTTCTTTAACTTCATTTTCATAATTTTAAATTTGTATCCTAGGAATTTAACCCATACAAAAATCACAGATTCTCACATTTAGAATTAATGTTCAATACAATTTGTTATTACAACCAGCCACTTGTTCAAAGCACAAAACAAACTAAAATTGTCTTGAATATTGCAAGTTTTTTTTAATTATTTAATTATTTCGAATAACTAATTTCTTTGGGGTAACTTACTTTAATTACTTTATACTCGATTACTTTAATATATGCACAGTGGAAGAAAGTGAAGCGCTGTGCTTTGAAGAATTAGATTTTTTCCACCAATAACTAATTAATCAAAAATCTCGTTTTCACCCATAATGTGAAATGTAATTTAGTTAATTAGAAAAAAACACAAATATCAAAATGACCTTCATTTTGAGCAGCAGCAAGAAAGAAATTTAAATAGAACCAGCGACAGTTGCCCTAAAGGCCTCAAAGAGAAATGGGAAAGGGAGGAAAAAAAAGAAATCAGCGCCAATGAAAATGAAAAAGGTTTGAATAATGCGCGTTGCTTGAACTTTTGAGAACCAAACAAAAAAAAAACAACAGAAAACCAAGAAGAAGAAAAAAGAAGTTTGTACAAAAAACAAGAACCAACTGCGACAACAGCAAGAACATCAAACGGAAACAACATTAAAGTCGATGTCGACCCATTTCGTTTGGGCCTTTGAAGAAAGTAAGTTCTCAGATAAACAACAGCTACTGCTAGCTATTCAAGCGCTTGGCCAAAAGCCAGAGCCAGCTTGTAAATGTAAACACAAAACAAGAAGCGAGTCGAAGTCGCCGCCGTCGTCGTCGTCGTGTATTGGCCGATTTTAAGGCCAAGAACTTGCGCGGCAAGTGAACTATGAGAGAGGCTGGATGGAAGCCTGTTTGCCGGCTAGTTGTTGAATGGGGCAAGGGGCCTGTGAGGGGGGGTGCTGCCGTGTGGCAAGCGTTCGACGCATGCGCAGTTGCAACCTGTTTTGTGTGCGTGAAAATTCTGCTGCCTCTTGTTGCGGTTATTTATGGTGTTATTATCGTTGAAAGTCAAAGTTGGCATAGAATTTTGAATGGCCGCGTTTGTGTTTTATTATTATTTTTATCGTTATTATGAATTCTATTATTATTAAAGTAATGATTGATTATTATTATTAAATTGTTGTATTATTATTCTTATTCCTATGTATATGTATTAAAATTAATTTTCGCCTCAATGCGCTCAATTAGAGCAGAGGCGACGGCGCGCTGGACAATGACAATAACAATAAGCAGCAAAAAATTCGTTCAGGTCTCAGAAATAAGAGTCAAACGGTAATTCATTCGTTTTATTTGTACTAATACACATATGTAAGCACATGTCGCATCTATTATTGCGCGCATGTGTGACAGCAACTTGTATTAATTATTGGCTGTGCTCTATTTGATAACGGCACTTGACTTATTCTGCAGCTTTACTTAAGTCGAATCGATGCCGCGCACGTTTCGTTCGCAAGAGAGCGAGTGGGCGAGAGAGCGAGAGAGACGAGATTCGAGTTCCTTTAACCGACGCGCATTGACAAACGACAACCGTCGCGCTCAGCTTTGAACTGACTACTGAAAGTCAACGTTTCGAAGCTGCAGCTGCGTAGAAGCTTTGACGTGAGCTTTGCGCAACAACTGAGACCGGCTTATTGCGGCTTATAACAGCGCTTAGCAAGCAGAGATGTCAATACGCTCACGAGCTTTTATTCACTTTAGTTTAAGCGAGTTTTTAAGTGCGCAACACTCATTAAATTACTAACAACAACCTGGCATGCATTAGGGGCACTCAATATTTGATTTACATGAATACACTTACCTCTGTTTGCCATCTGCATCCGAATAGCTGCTTCTGTAGGCGCCATACAGATTATCCAATTTGCAATCGAAACTGGCCGATAGCGTATATGCCTTGTTCACACTGAGCACCTCCTTCAGCTCGATAATTAGAAGCTCCCGCGTATCATCCAGATAATATTTGTCAATGGCAATGCGCATGCGCGCCATCATATTCAGAATGCTAATGCCGTGCACATTCAGATCCTTGGCGTGCAGCACAATCAAGTTGGTGACGGCGTCCAGCTGGAACTGTATGGATACGGTGCCCTCACAGGTGCCCGTCTCCAGATCGGGATGTATGTAGAGCCGATACCGTATGGGTCGCAGCTCACTCGGCAGGCGATAAACAATCTAGTTGCAGTTGTAAAGATTCGGTCAGTATCCATAATTGATAACTGATAACAAGTAAGTCGTTACAAAATGAGCTAATCACGATAAGGCGCGATTGTTCGCGATATGCGATATACGGTATTATAAACTGGCTAGATTCTAATAAGTATGAGCTGAGTCAGCAAGAATATCTGAAACATATCTCTCAAATATACTTGAAAAGCTTTCTTTATTAGCGTGTCGAATTTATAATTCCCACATTAAATTGCTTAGATTTCGCTGAGTGTGGGTTCGATCGGACAGCACATTGGTCTGTATGTAGTCCTCCAATACATCGAGTTTCTCTTTGGCCTCCGACAGCTGCAGCCACAGATTGTCCCTATGCACCACCACAACCACCAGAGCCACGGCCAAGACAGTGGACGCCAGGCCAAAGAAAATGGCCACACGCTCCGAGGTGATTTTCTCTAACGGAATAGCTTTAAGTTTGGGCTATATATATTGATATGCTTCAAGCTGTGGCTCACCCTTAACGCTTTCTATTAATTTGCCCATTTGTGCTACCAATTTGTACGATGGCTGCAACTAAACTGATTGCTGGCAACTGGCCAACAAGCGCGTAACGGCTTTTTAGCCAAGATAAAAAATAAACTCGGCAAAAACCCACACCGATAATCGCCCAAAAAAAAATATACATATATGATTGTAAATGAATTGGTGCTAATGCCGACTTTACGGCGGTCTGACTGTAGTTATAAAAAGAAAGAAGGGACATACCTCTTCGGGATTGGGCAGTCCGGTGGGCAGTGTGGGATAGATGGGATTGCTGGTAGTTGAGCTGGGCGTGGTGTCGCCTCCGCCAGGCGTTGTTATCTCACTGGGAGAGGTGCCTCCGTCAGGAGTTGTTATATCAGTGGGAGAGGTGCCTCCGTCAGGAGTTGTGCCTCCACCAGGCGTTGTATCACCCGGTGAGCTGCTCGGCGTGGAACTTGTGGTCGCTGCCGTTGTTGTGCTGCCTATGAGGATCTCCAGTTTGTCCATTGCATCCTGGAGATCGTTCTCCAGGTTCGCTTTCTGCACGGCCAGCACAATTGTAGCAACACAGAAGGCAGTTGTGGCCAGGCCAAAGAAAATGGCCACAGTCTTGGTCGTCAGCCCTGAGCACGAATGGAAGTCAAGTTCACATATTGCAATGAAATTTTGATAGCTTTAATGGGACACTCACAGGCAACCATTTTGATATAAAGTCCTTGCTCTAAGGACGAACGCTTTCTTGACGAATGCTTCCACTTTGCAGTACGTTTGGACTGAAACTAATTGCAAAACGCGAATCTGACCAACAATGTGAACTTGATAAACAGATTATCGATATGTGGCCAATTAAACTGTGCCACAGTCCACGATATTTGAACAAGCCATATAATTACGATGGGGCCCTTAAGTTTATATTGACTCCATATATCCATAGCTCGTATCGTAGCTCCTACGTGGGCAGTCCGTTTCGGAGTTGGCTTTACGATTTGGATACAAGCGTATGACAAGCTTTTTTTTATCAGAACTATCTGAACATTTTCGGGCTATAAAAATCGCCTAAAATCGCCACTCGAGTGTGTAAAATAAAAAGCATGGTTTATATTTATGGCTTGATTTTTGTACTGTTTATTGTTATAGCCTGCTTATGCAATTGTTATAAAGGTATTTATGGGATACGGGGAAATTGTATTTTTCATTATGGGTTTTTGGAGGTCAACGGGGAGGCCGTGCCGCTTAGCCAACCGGAAATGTCATCGGCGTTCTCCTTGAGCCAGTTAATGTTGGCTTTGATCGTCTCGATCGCCTGCTGCCTGGAACTGGCGCCCGCTCCAGACTCTGGATACTTGTTGTAGAACTCCTGCACCTCCTCCAGTTTAGTCTCGGTGGCAAAGCGACTCGTTATGCTGGCAATCAACCTTCCCAGACTGCGATCGTTAAGCCCAAAACGTTCCACCAGCTGTGGCCACTGCTCGCGATAGTATTCCCAGACAATGGGCTCGCCCACCGGATTGGCGGCGATGTTCTGCACACAGGTGAAGTAGTCCTGGGCACGCACAACGCTCTCATCGCTGGCCAGCTCGAGGAAGCGATAGAGCAGCTGCGCATCCTGCACAGCCGACAGGCCGTACATCAGCTTCGACTTCTCGCTGGCATCCGACTCGGCCTTGAACAGCTCCAGCAATTGCTCCCAGCTCTCCTCGCTGCTCGTCTGCTGCATGCCATAGTAGTAGACCACTTCGCGCAGATCTGGCGCCGGCCGATTGGCAGCGATGGGCTCCTTCAGCCATGTGCTGAAATGCTCCGCGGCCTCTTGGAGGCAGTCGGTCACGCCCAGGGCACAGGCTGCCCCAAGCACAGAGACACGCAGGCGACTGCAGCGGGAGAGAAAGCGAATGACAGTCGAAGAAAACCACCAACATTTCTAGCTGATACTCACTTGCCCAAATGGTTATCCGCCTCGACCGTCCAGCCGACCTCTGTGTACACTTGGGTCAGCAGGGAGCGCGCATAGGTCAAGTAGGAGACGTAGCTCTCGGCGAACATGAGTTTCTTTTGCAGCTTGAGCAGCTTAGAGGTGGCCACGTACCAGGGCACAAAGTCGAGCTCCTCGCCCAGATAGGCGGTCATCTCCAGAGCCACGCTGTAGGACAGCTGGCTGGCATCGGCCAAGGCGAAGGCATCGTCCAGCAGATGCGCCCGATCGGCAACCGCGAAGCGCGCGGGCTCCTGGATCAGCTGCTGGATGAGCAGCTGCCAGAGGTCGGACTCATAGTTGACGCGATAGTAGCCCACCTGATGCACATTCAGCTTCAGCCACCTGACATCTGATGTCACTGGCACGCTCACCGAATCTTGATCGTGGTCGAAAATCAAACTGTTGATATTATTGCTCTCGTCGGTGTCCAGGAAGTAGGTGAGGGGCACGCTCCATCTGTAGCCGAATGTAGTTGGCTCCACCGGCTCCTCGTAGCTGGCCTTGTTGGAGAGGAAGCGCTGCTGGGTGATGATGAAGCCAGCTTGGTTTCGGGTCACATTCAGCACCGGATAGTTCATCTGCTCGGTCCAGGTGCGCATCAGCTCCTTGACATCGAAGTCGGTGACCTGGGCAGCCACCTCGGTGAGGAAGTCGTCCGTGACTGTGTTCGAATATTGGAACTTGGTCAAATAGCTGGTCACGGCCAGCTCGAACTTCTCGGCGCCAACAACAGCCTCCAGCATGCGCAGCACAGAGCCCGCCTTCTCATAGCTGATCGTATCGAATATGGCTGTAATCTCATCCGGAGATTCCACCTTCTGGACGATCGGATGCGAGGAGAGTTTCGCATCGAACTCGAGCACTGGATGCAGCGCCAGTATTTGGAATTGTTCCAACTAAAGTGTTTTTTTTTTTTTTTAAAATAATAAAAGCAACTTTTTGAAGAGGCTAACTAAATGCTCCTCACCATGCCCCAGTCCGGATGCACTGCATGCACGCCCTTGTACTGCATGAAGCGTGCGAATCCCTCGTTTAGCCACAAATCATTCCACCACTGCATCGTGACCAGATTGCCAAACCACTGATGGGTAATCTCGTGGGCCAGCACAGCGGCAATCGTCTGTTTGTTCGCCGTGGAACTGTTATCCTCGTCGTAGAGCAGCATCGTCTCCCGATAGGTGACCAGGCCCCAGTGCTCCATGGCGCCCGAGGCAAAGTCCGGTATGGCGGCCATGTCCAACTTGGGCAGCGGATACTCCACCTTAAAGTACTGTATGTAATATTCAGTGACAGCCGTGCCAAATTCCAGCGCATATTGCACTTTATGCAGCTGATGGGGCGTGGCAAAGGCGCGCATCGGAAAATCTTGGCCAATGCCATTGGCCTTCACCGTCCCGATGGCCGAGTCAAAGTCGGAGACAATGATGCAGGCCAGATAGGTGCTCATGGGCACGCTGGTGGCAAACGTGGCCATTGTGTTCTCGCCCAGATTCATGGACTCCTGCAAAGGCATTGTTATTATTATTGTACACCAAGTGTCAGCTAAATGTTGACCCACCGTTTTGTCCATGTTGGAGAGCGCATCGTAGGAGCCGGAACTGGGATGAACCACGCTGATGGTGAAGTTCGCCTTCAGGGCGGGCTCATCGAAGCAGGGAAACGCCTGCCGCGCATAGGTGGGCTCGAATTTCGTGGTCGCAATTTTTCTGAAAATGTTTGGAAAAAAAATGTAGCATGCTTTTAGGCTTCTGCCTTCTGATTGCTGCACTCACTGTTGCTGCCCCGCGGGCGTTTCATAGCTGCTGCTGTAGAGTCCGACCAGCTTGTTCTGCGATTGTCCCTCAAACACCACGCCCAGCGTGACAACGGCGTTCGCTGCCAGCTCCTCCTTCAGATTGACAATGAGAAACTCGCGCACCGTGTCCAGCTCGTGCCCCTCCAAATCACTTTCGCCCAAATATACGCTGGTTATGTTCAGTTTGTGCGAGTGCAGCACAATTTGCTTGGTGGCCGTTATAATTTGAATTCTAATTTTTACTTGGCCGCCGAAAGTGCCCGCGTCCAGATCGGGATGCAGGTACACATCGTAATGCGTGGGAACCACTGTTGCCGGCAGGCGATAATCAATCTGTAGTTAATTACCAAATATAATGAATGTAGCCAGCAAAAGTTTCACTGATTAATATCTTAAATGATGCAACTAAATAAATACATAAGTGACCCCCGAATTTTAAAGTGAATAAATCGTAAAAAATACTGCAGATTTTGCAAGACAAATGATTAAAATTAAAAAGTCTGCATGAATTAATAGATGCATTCATTACCTTCTAGGAACTGTAAAGCTTTTTAAAATTGGTAATAATACTCTCGAGTAATATACCAGATTTCAATATTTTTTTTTTTACTTTTACCATAGCAAAAACTACACAAAATAAAAATGTAGTTTTGTTATCTAGTGATTAGCAGATTAGAGGGGCAACCCAGGGGGCTATCACAAGGCCACTTACCTCCTCGTCTGCTGCGCGCCTCTGACGTTCTGCGTGCTGCGGTCCGAACTCTGCTCTGTTGAGCGCCTCCAGTTGGGTTGGGATTGCGGCCGCGGCAAAGGCCGCAACGGCCCAAAACAATACGAGCCGCTGAAAACTGCCTGTTAGAAACATCTTAGCCGTTCGAGCGTTGCCAGTTAACTGAATGCATTGGCCCTGCTTCAGTCCACAATATAGCATTGGCTATAGCCATATTTGTGTCCATAATTAAATTTGATTATGGGCACTTAAAGCACTTTATAGCTGACATAGGCGATAATGTGAGTACAACCAGAACTGAAAGGTATTCGCCGTACAGTTGCGGCTGACTCGTGGATAATGGATCAAACCAGATCGTCACGCGGGTAATACCAGCAAAATTGACACTGTAATGATTTGCACTGATAAAGAAGGGGTTTTAGTCGGTTTTGTTAGTTGCCTCACTTCTATTTTGGCAACGTTTGGCGTTACGAACCTATAAAATTAATACATGAATATTTTTGGATGAAGAACTGGAAAGACTTACCCATGACCCTCATCGTATATAACACGACGAAGTAATTTATTCTTATTCGATAGCTCCTTTAAATTTTCAAAAATATATAAATACTGATATTTCCAGCATCCGTTTTTAAGTGTAGATAGATTCTTAGAGCTAGATCTACCTGCTCCTTAAATGTAACACATAAATTATAAATTAGATATTGCATATATTCAAGGAAAGAATATTTCCCTATATATTATATTTGTTATTTAAATGAGAATTCCTTATTTGTGCATGTGTATGTGTGGGATCAGATTTGCACGAATTATGATTTTTGTATATTTATTTTATTTATTATTGCGTTGCTAGACTTCAGACAGAGCATCTCATAATCGGCTACTGCCGTTTGCAAAACTTTTAACTAGTGTTCCACTGTGCTGTTTCCGTTATTGGTGGTTTATAGGGCTATATCTAAACTGGTAATCGTTTTATTAATTCTCTCTCGCTCTTTCCTTCATCCTCTCTTTCTCACACTCGCTTTTCGCTAATCTTTATTTGGTTGTAGATTATTTATAACGGCAATTCGATAGGTACAAAACTATGGCATTTTTAGGGCCGACACGGACCTCTCCGATTAACTATTTGCCAGTTGCACCAGCTGCTCCAGATGCCCACCTTTAATCCAAGCGCTTCTCCTGCGTGTCGTTTTGGTCGTTTTGGTCGAGCCAGGCGTCAACGCTTTCCAGATTTTCGGCCAGCCAGACGATGTTGTTTTTGACAGTCTCCAGGGCACGCACACGGGCCGCTGTGCCGGCGCCCGCCTCCGGATACTTGGCAAAGAACTGCTCCATCTCCTCCAGCTGCGTCTGGGTGTGGAAGCGCGCCGTAATCGAGGGTATCAGGTTGCCCAGGTAGCGTTCGTTGAGTCCGAAACGGGCCACCAACTGTGGCCAATTCTCGCGCACATAGTCCCAGACCAGCGGCTCGCCCATCGGATTCGCCGAGATGTAGATGAGGCAGGTGAAGTAGTCCTGGCCACGCACATACTCCTCGTTCCAGGCCAGCTCAATGTAGCGCCAGAGCAGCCAGGGCTCCTGCACCGCGGCCAGGCCGTACATCAGCTTCGATTTCTCGCTGGCATCGGTCTCGTTGATGAACAGCTCCCAGACGGTTTCCCAAATCTCCTGATTGCCCGCCGACTGCATGCCATAGTAGTAGACCGTCTCGCGCACATCTGGATTGGGGCGGTCGTTGGGCGTGGCCAGCCAGCTGTTGAACTGCTCACCTGCCTCCGACAGGCAGGAAGCGAGCCCCAGCGAACAGGCGGCGCTCAAGGCGGTCACCCGCAGGCGGCTGACATAATAAAGATATATCTCAACTGATTCAAGCAAATATACAGTAGGCACCACTCACTTATCCAAATGATCCTCGCCCACGCTCCAGGTGAGTGCTGTGTAAATTGGCTGAATCAGAGCTGTGGCATATTTCTTGTACTTGACAAAGCTGCTGGTGTAGTACAAGGTGCGCTTGAGGGATGTCAGCTTGGATGCGGCCACGCTCCAGGGCACATAGTTGTCCTCCTTGGCCAGGTACTTGGTCATATCGAAGGCGATCTCGTAGGGCAGCTGTGTGGCATCGGCCAAGGCGAAGGCATCGTTCAGCAGCGAGGCCCGATCCCCGGCGCCAAAAGCATCCGGCTGGGCCACCATCTGATTGGCCAGCGCCTGCCACACGGCCTGATCGTAGTTGACGCGATAGTAGCCAACCTGATCGTGATTCAACTTGATCCAGTCCACGGCGCTGTCCAATTTAATGGTGACTGCAAGGCAAACAGTAGACGATTGCGATCATCATGCATAAATATGATTAGTCCGGGCACTTACTTTCGCTGTCCGAGTGATAAAACCAGGCCCGCTGCACCTCGGCGCTCCCGCTGGTGGTGTAGGTGATGGGTATGGACCAGCGATAGCTGCGATCGTATGATAAATAATATATGTGTGAACATGGCAATCAGTTAAACGAACAAAGAGATCAAATGCCCGAGATTAAGTAAAGTGATCTTCTGCTCCCTCCCCACAGCTTACTTGAATTCGGAGTGCTCATGCACTTCATCATAGTCATTGGGATTGGACAAGAAGCGCTTCTGCGTCAATTTGTATTCCGTGTCCGAGACCTTAGCGATCGTGACCACCGGCAGGCCCATCTACAGCGAGCAAAGTCATAAAAATTGGGTTCAATGGCTATGCAAATTTTTTTGTGGTAATGCTGCACGGACAGATCTCGACACCATCCACATACCTGCACCGTCCATGTTAACATTATATCTGTCACATTATAGTCCAGCCCCAACTTGTCAATCTCCGCAAAGAAGTTATCCGTTACGGCGTTCTGGTATTTGTATTCATTTAGATAGTTGGTAACAGCCGTGCGAAATATCGTCTCGCCCAGAAAGTCTTCCAACATGCGCACCAGCGAGGAGCCTTTCGAATACGTAATCGTATCGAAGATTTCCGTTATCTGATCGGGGTTCTCCACCTTCTGAATGATTGGGTGCGAGCCCAAAGTGCCATCCAAGGTGAATACACCATGCAAAGTGCTCACAATAAATTGTTCCCGCTACGAAAATAAATAAGAAATTACTTCATTTGATATATTCGTTAGTTTGCGCATAAATTTTAACTTTCCTGACTGACTGGCTTTATGATATAGTAGTTTGATAATGGGGATTTTTCTGAGCTATCGGAGCTATCTTGAAACAAAAGTGTTTTTCATACAAACATGTCAAATGTTGATATGCAAAATGCAATTCTCAAAGAATAATTTTTGACCGACTGTTTTTATGTATATGCTATAGTCATCTGATATTAATGAGAGAGAGATAAGAGAGATAAGATCACGATGACGCTCCTCTATGCTAAGTTTACTTATGATATATTTAAATTTATGAGTTTGTTTTTTTTTTAGAATCAAATACAGTTTCTTGTGAATGTTACACATTTCAAGACATAATAAAAATACTCATTGGGGGTATAATAATAATAATAATAATAATAATAATAATAATAATAATAATAATAATAATACTAATACTAATACTAATACTAATACTAATACTAATACTAATACTAATACTAATTAATACTAATACTAATACTAATACTAATACTAATACTAATACTAATATTAATACTAATACTAATAATAACAATAATAATAATAATAATATTAACGTATACTATTATTATTATTTTGATAGAAACCTACCATTTGCCATTCGGGAAAAACGGAATCGACGCCCAGATACTCGATAAAGCTGGCGAAGCCCTCGTTTAGCCATAAATCATTCCACCAATGCATAGTAACTGATATCGGTGGGAAAATATATGTGCGAATATCAGTTGGGTTAATCCTCGAGCTTATCAGCGATGGACTTACCTAAATTTCCGAACCACATGTGCGCGAATTCGTGAGCGATCACGCTGGCAATGCTCTGCTTGTTCACAGTGGAGCTTGTGGCCTCCTCGTAGAGGAGCGCCGTCTCCCGATAGGTGACCAGGCCCCAGTGCTCCATGGCGCCAGAGACGAAGTCAGGAATGGCAGCCATATCCAGCTTGGGCAGCGGATACTCGATTTGGAAGTAATCGATATAATACTCGATGACGCCCTTGCCCACTGTGACAGCAAAATCAACCTTGTCGATCTGCTCGGGCGTAGCGTAGACGCCCATGTCGAAGGTTTCGCCAATGCCCTTGGTGTCGATTTGCACCGTCTTGGCCTTGAAATCGGAGACAATAAAGCAGGCCAGATACGTGCTCATGGGCACGCTCTTGGCGAACCTGACCTCCGTGTAGGTGCCCTGGTTCACCTCCGTTTCCGGGTTCATGTTGGAGAGGGCATGATAATCGTCGCCCGTGGGATGCACCAATGTGATTTCAAAGGTGGCCTTCAGGGCGGGCTCATCGAAGCAGGGGAACGCCTGACGCGCATAGGTCGGCTCAAACTTGGAGGTGGCTATGGATTTCCTGCTCTCGTCGGCCTTCACATACGACGAGCTGTAGAGGCCCACAATTTTACCGGTCATATTGCCGGAGAATTCGATGTTCAGCAGGACGTCGGCGCCCACCGACAGCTCGCTGTTCAAATTGATGATGAGAAACTCTCGGACGTCATCGAAAGTGTAATCCTTGACATAGTTGGTGGACTCGTCCGATTGAAAGACATAGACACTCTTGATGTCCAGATAGAGCGAGTGCAGTATTATCTGATCGGTTGCCGTGTTCACGGTTATGTTGATGGTCTCCTCGCCGGTAAACTCGCCCGTCTCAATGTTGGGATACAGGTAGAGATCATAGTTGTTGGGGACGAGTGCGCTGGGCAGGCGATAATCGATTTTCTCCGGCTCTGCAGTCGTGCCCGGCTCTGAAGTCGTGCCCGGCTCTGAGGTCGTGCCCGGCTCTGAAGTCGTGCCCGGCTCTGAGGTCGGCGCCACCGTGGTGGACGTCAAGCCCCCCTCGAGAAGATCGAGTTTCTCCTGTGCGTCGCGCAAATCCGATTTCAAGTTCGCCTTCTGCACGGCCAGCACAATTGTGGAGACGGTAAAGGCCGTTAGGGCTACGCCCAGAAAAATGCTAACCAACTTTGCGGTTATTATCATTTTCGGTTAATTGACTAATCCGATGCGTTCGGCGGCTAAATCGTAACTAAGCGCTAACAATGAGCACTCGACGATAGTTAACCATGAGCCAACCCACATATATCTTAATTGGACGCGTAGTGATACCGCAACGTACTGATTGCTAATCTAATCGCAATCGCAACTCGAACCCGCTCTCATCGGCAACAACAACAACAGCAACAACGGCTGGCTATAAACGTCAACGATCCGGCTTATTTACGGGCCACTCCAGTTTGCCCATATAGCAGATTCGATTATTACATTCACTAAACTTAGAAATGCCAAAAATCTGCGCGTTTTTCCTGCGCAACACGAATTCCCAATCGTTTGAACATCTTCAGAAACTCCCGGCGCCAGCGTGCCAACTTTCCGTAGCGCCGGCGCCCATATGTGTATCTAAACGTATTTATATGCATGTATTAGACCAATTGAGCAATGTTGTTAACCAAATTGACTACCTGATCGATCGAGGCGGTCGGGTCGCGGCTTTGCCTGTGTATTACCCGGCGCTTTAGGTACTAAAAAACCCCTTTTCCGGTGCCTACGGCAAACGGGATTCTCGGCCTAATTAGAGAGTTTTGGTATTTTCATTCTGTTAAAACCCAAAAAGTGAAATTTCCGCGCATATTTTTAAACGCCTGGGGAAATATGATACGATGACTTTGTTATTCGAAAGAGTGCGCCACGATTTAAAGAAGTCCTTTTATATAAATCTCTCGCAATCTTCATATACTTAGTCGTTGGACTATATATGGGATCTGGAAATTCGAAGTATTGCTATAAATTTGGATTAGATATGAGTCGTGAGTCAACCACTTAAGCTTATCAGTATTACATGCATATTTTTATTATAACACATGTTAACATAGAAACAAGCAAAACTGCTCGACTAAAAGATACTCTTTACAATACAAATTTTATTTTTTCTTAAAAATTTTTTTTTTTTGATTTTTAAGGGATTTTAACAATAAATTGAAGAATACAATAATTGGGAAAGTGGATAGGGATAAATGGATAAATTCCATACAAGTGATGTTATCGAATAAAAATAGAAACTTTCTCTGCATATGATAATCCCACATAGTTATAAAACTCAAGTTATCGATTGCGAGATAGTATAGTATATACATCTAACGGCTATTAATGCATATAATATAGCCAAATAATGAAAATGTATCCATATTACTTGTTGATTTATGAGAACACATTGTAATCGAGCTTTCAGTTGTTTACCGAATCGAAGTGCCATTTGGCCAAAAGCGAGGCAAATACCCTGGCCGGAAATACCTGGACATGGACTGGTTGGCAGGCTGGCACGACGGGATTCACAACAGCTTACCGCAAAGCGCAATTAATTTTCCAAATTATATTATTTGTCATATGTTTTGTTATATAATTGGCTTTGCCAGCCGAGTTGGCAAAACACAGGACGTCGGTACGTACGAGTACGTTTCAAGATCCTCGTGCGCATTGATGTTGACGTTGTCCGACCTGGAAAGTCCGTCAAAGTGAATGGAATCGATTGACTTTCATTCATGAAAACACGTCCTGCGCCGCATGGTGTCTACCTGCCTAAGCGTGGGAAAGTTGCCAGCCTCGAGGAGCTGCGTCGGCGCTGCAGGACGACGCCGGCAGGTAGAACGAAACTGGGCTGCTCCGCAATTGCGTCGGTCTGTTGGGTTATTTGTGCGTCGCTGGGAGTTTCTTTTGCTGTTCATGAAAAACTCCCAAGTGGACGAACCGAAAAAAAGGCAAATTTCCGGTTTTTTGACCAGGCTCGTATTTCCCACGACCCAGGCGCGTGACTCGCCCAACTATAAAACCCGGCCCCTGGCTCCCGACAGCAAACAGTCGAGCAAGCGACAGCCAAACGAGCACACCAACAATACATCATCATGTTCTACATCCTACAAATATTCCTGAGCATTGCCAGCGGCGCATCGACGGCAACGGTCCCGGAGCCGATGGGCTACTATCAGTACACGCAGTTCCAGGCGCCGCTCTCCTGGGAGGCCATCAGCAGCAGCAGCCTCGACCTGGCCATCACCAGCTGCCAGCAGAGCTTCAAATGGCAGCGCTGGAACTGCCCCAGTCGCGATTTTATCAAGCGCCGCACGGCGCCCACTGCCGCCCAAGAGCTGGATCGCGAGGACGTCTACGTGGCGGCCATTTCGATGGCCGCCATCCTGCACACGCTGACCAAAGAGTGCGCCAACGGCGTCATCGCCGGCTGCGGCTGCAGCGACAACGCCCTCAATGTGCCCTACGCCCACGAGCCGGCCAAGGCGCTGCAGCTGTACGAGCAGCGCTTTGGAGCGGGTGCCGGTGCCTTGGGGCACAATCAGCGCGTGGTTGGCGCCCTCTTGGAGCAGTCGCTGGAGGAGGAGTGCCACTGCAAGCAGCACAGCGCCCAGGGCGCCTGCCTCGAGGAGCAGTGCGTGCAGGTGCTGAAGCCCTTCGAGTCGCTGGCCCAGGAGCTGCTGAACATGTACGACGACGCCATCCAGCTGGACACCACGACGAGCAACCTGAAGATCATGTGGGAGAACATACCGCTCGACTCGCTCGTCTACATGCAGGACTCGCCCAACTACTGCCAGCCGGAGGCCAGCGGACGCTGGCCGGGCACCCGCGGACGCCAGTGCTCCAAGCACGCGGGCAGCTCCGCCGACGAGCACCTCTCCTGCCAGCAGCTGTGCCGCGTCTGCGGATTCCGTGTGCGCTCCCAGCACGTGCGCAGCGAGCGACGCTGCAACTGCAAGCTGGTCTGGGGATTCCGCTTGCAGTGCGACGTTTGTGTTCAGCTCGAGCGCCAGTACAGCTGCTACTAAAAGAGAGAGAGACCGAGAGCGAGAGCGAGAGAGAGAGACCGAGACTGAGCTGGCATAGAGAAGTGCCAATTTGGGGCGCTGGTTGAGCCCCACAACAACAACAACATCAATAACAACAGCAACTGCAATTATTTGCCTAGACCTAAGTTAATTTATTTGTGCCCTCTAATTTATTGCCTAAACAATAAGCTAATAAATATCTAAATTTAATACTATGAATAAATCTTTATAGAAATACACTCGACTTTATTTATGTGCAAACGTGTAAAAAATTGGCGTCACACGAAATTATTATTACGTAAAGAGTCTGCCAACATTACATTCAAACAAAATCCAACTTAGTTTAGAACTAAGAGAATTTAAAAGAAATTTGTAATTTTAAAAAATATATTTCGATTCTGTTATTCCTAATTATAAAAAATATAGTTTTCTTATACAAAAAACAAAACAATTTTTATTTTTAATTGAATGTCGAAATTAGCATAACAAACAACATTAAAATAAATTTTGAAAGGGTCAAATTTGTTGCCAAAAATCATGCCAAAATGCACGAAAATTTTGTTTTGTTTTGTTGTGTACAATACTATATCGTATCTTATCAGGCACATTGTCGGAGCCGAGCACTAATTAATTATAAATTACCCTTATATAATTTAGAGATCTTAGACAATATACAATGCGCTAGTGCTAATTATGTACTTCAAAATACAAGATTAAACTATTATAGATTATGTGAACTATAGAAATCGTCATTAATACAGACCTCGCTGACTTATTAAATAAATTATGTTCTTACTTATAATCGTAATCTTATCTTAAAGCAATTATTATGAAACTTTGCACACGTCTGTATTTTTAATGCTGGCAACATATATTTAAAAGGAAACTATCGCGTAAAAAAAGAATTTTGTATGAAAAACTTGTTGGTTTTTCAATTAATTTAGACTTCTAAAATAGAAGAAAAATATTGTCAAGAGTTGACTATTATTTGATATAGCGTTGTGTGAGTAAAATCGCCGAAAAATTTTATTTCGGTTTGAAAACAGTGTTAAATAAAGATACATACATATGAATATATTGCACATATTCTTGATGTGTGCAAGAGTATTTAAACTTCGGTAGCCAGTAGAGTATTGGCGCTAGAATCTCCAAATTTGGCAGACAATTATTTATTATTTTTTATATTTTTCCAAAATTGCAATAATAATGAAGTATTTTTTTGACAGTTTTAAACTGCTATAATAGTGTGAACGAGTAGGGCGCAGTCGGTTACACCCGATTGAAACGTTCGAGTTCTTCAATAGATGATATCTGCATTCCCGCCCATTGAAAACACAACGACGCACCCGATTTGTTTTATTTATTTTCATATTAACTTAATGCGAAGCCTATTGCAAATTGTGTTTTGTGTTTTGTTTGTTCACCTAGCTGTCTAAACTCTTCCGCGCTCCCTTTCCACCGCCCACTAATTGACCCAGGTGGTGGGCTTGCCCTCCACCCGGTAGCCGTTGTAGGCCGCAGCGGCGGATGAGGCGGCCGCCGCCAGCTCGGATCTTCGGCTCGGCTCGCTGGCCCAGTAGGAGGGCGCCACCTCGTACGACTGCATCATTTTGTTGCTGTTCTTGATGGCCGATATGATGAGCAGGAATATGGCCAGCTTGCCCACCAATATGGACTTGACCAGCAGCAGCTTCAGCTTGGTAACCAAGAACGGCACAATCGCCGACTGTATGAGAAAGGGAAGAATGAAAAGGGGCAGCACCTTGGTGATCATGTCGTACTTCTTGCCGCGACCTGCGGGCATTTCATCACTGATTAATATGGCTTCAATTGGACCAGTCACATCTCGAACTCACCCTCCTCGCTGTTGTCCGTGGTCAACCAGCGTGCGCCGATGATCTCCCTGAGATTCTCGCCATCCAGTTTGACGCGCACAATGTCGTTGCTCATGTCCAGGCTGACATTGAGACCGGGTCCCACATGGTAATGCTGAACGCTATCAGACTCTGACCACTCGGCCAAACTGGGCCCCGCTTCGGCCATCTGTTCATCCAATTTCTTATTGTTGCTGTTGATGTTGTTGTTGTTGTTGTTGCGATATTTGCGTTTGCGCTTGCGTCGCTTTTTGCCCGCCGCCGTCTCGTTCTCATCGTAAATTGGAGTCTCGGTTTGTGCCTCCAGCAGCGCCTCGGCGTTGGCCTCATTCCGCAGCTCCTGCGCCAGTGCGTCGTCAATTGCCTGCTGCTGCTCCAGCTCCTGGTACTCGACTGCCTCGGTGGCCGCCTCCACCGCCGCCTCGCTGGTGGCCAGTTGGGCGGCGCTGACGCGTTCCCGCAATCGCTGTCGGTACTCGCTGGTCGTCTTGTTGCCCAGATAGGTGCTCTTGTAGTTCTTGTAGATGCCCATGTAGATCTGCGAGTTCTTCTTCAGCGCCTGCTTATCCTCCGGCTCATAGTTGCTGGCCAGACCGCGCGCCGCCTCCGAAGTACCGCTGGTGTCCTGGCAGGTGGCCAACGTCGCGCACAGCGCACAAAGTAATAGGATCAATCTCAAGGTGCCGCTCATGTTTGGCGCATGTCACTGCTCGCTGTGGTTAACTGGAAAACTGTTTGCTCCGTGTGTGCACCAAGCGCTGGCCAGCCACAAAATGTGGCACGATCGCCATGCAGCATGCATTTTATCAACTCAGCAGCAGCAGCAGCAACGACGGCAGCAGCAGCAGCAGCAGCCTCCACAGAACAAGCTGCGTGGAAAGCCAAGACCAGATGTGACTACATTCTGCTGGAATTGGCATCGGAATTGGGCACAGCCAGCTTTAGACTGTGTCAGTCAGTTCAGTGTTCTGGCCGCAACTGGGTAGCCAGAACACGATGCTGTTTGTGCTGTTACTGATCTTCCTCAATTAAATTGGCAACATGGCCTGTTGGACTGTTGGTCTGATGCAAAAAAAATAACTAGAGTAGGCCTGGAGTTTCTAAATTGATCTCCCTCATTGATTTCTTTTAGCTGTAATTGTTGCACACCCCTCCGGCTATTGACCATAAATCTAGTCGAAGCTCTCTGGTCTGGACGATGTTAACGGTCGCTCGTGTAATTCTTTGGCCATAACCAGAGACAATTAGCTCTGACGGCGATAGCATGAGAAAGTTGTTGACAGAATTGGCTGGCAAATGCTCCGCTTCTTCTTTTCTACTCCTTCTTCTGCTTCTTCTTGTTCTTCTTCTTCTTCTTCAATAACTGCTCTGATTGAGTTAGGAGCGGGTGTTTGGCTTAGACTACTTACAACTGTATTCGAAATCCAGGCTAGAAAGTAAATTCTCTATTGAGAAAAATCCGCTTAGCATTTTTGGTCTCTTCACCAACTACTTTCACATAACTGCTGCAGTTTATTTAAACCCGCTGCAATACGATTCTGACTCATCTTTAATAGCTCCCATATAGCTGTCATCTAATATCTTATTGCATGTAAAAGAAAATGATTCGTAATATTTATTTATTTTTTGTTTTAATTTATAAAACTTAAAAAATATTCCGAATTTTATAAATGTTTTATCAATATTTTGAATATTTTTCAGAGTTTTTAATTTCAAACGAATCATTAAACTTATAATTTTTATAAGAATTTATTTATTTTATATTATAGAAGAATATATGAGTTAAATTATAAATAATAATAATAAATAATATATTTAATTCAGAACTTCACGCCAAATCACTTTATAAGGCCAAACAGGGCATCAATTTTTAGTTCTTAAAAGTTCGTAATGAAAGTGAATTGCGGACTTGTACAGTGCCTACGATAAGTATATGTATGTGTCGGTGCCTACGCATTTATCAATGAGCAAATAGGTACTAATTAAAATGCATTGCCTCATTGTCAATTAGCTGATAAATCAATATTACAAACCGAAAAAAACAAAAGAAGAAATGAAAGCGAATGGTTGCGCCCATGGTGGGCGCTGCCCTCAATATATAGACACGCGTCGTGAGAGAATGCCCATGTCCAAGTCGAAGTCAACGTCTCCGACTCCTAGCACCAAGTGCAACATGACCAAAAATTGTAGCCGGCTTGCCCCTTAAAGGGCACGCAGTTGCCACCAGTGAAAATCATCAACAGCTTTATGCATATTCAAAAAATTAAAAAAAAAAAAGCAAAATAAAAACTAAAAAAAAAAGGTGAGCAGCAGTCAGATTGGGCATCGAGCGAGGCATTCCTCAAAGCAGCGGCACGAATCGCTTGTTTTGGCGCACGTTCGTGCCGCGTCCGGCTGTCGAATTTCAAGTAGCCCCCAACTGGCCAAGACCTACGCCCTCATAAAAGCCAATGTCAATCTGAATTGTCAGTCAATTGTCAGCCAGTGCTGGTGCCGTGTACAGTGCGCACACAAACGGATTAAACGAAGGATTAACAAAACTCATATATTATATATATATATATAAATTACTATATATCAACAAAATGGCTGCCGCTCAGAAATTTGCCCTCTCGCTGCTCTGCCTGTGCCTCGTCTGCGAGTTGGCTTTGTGCCAGCAGCTTGGGAGCAACGACTCGGATGTGACTGGTCAGTAAATGGGATTTGACTAAAAAACAGAAATAGTGCAAACTCTTAACCATTATTTTTGTCTTTTTTTTCTATCGTCAGAGAGCCGCACTTTTGGCCATCATTTTCTGCGTCGCATCAGCTTCGCTTTGGTGCCGGGCGCATTTGTTGTGGGCGTTATTACCACATTGCTCGCCGCACTGACGGTCGTCTCCATAAAGGGTCTTGGCGTTGGCGTCATCCTGCTCGTGCTGGCCATTGGCCAGATGCTGTCGCGAGCTCTGCCCGCGCAAGCAGCTGCCGCATACGCGGCTGCGCCCGCTCCCGTCCCCGTCGTCTACTCCCACTCGCACACACAGCAGCCCGTCTGGCTGGAGAAGGAGTGGTAGGTAGGAGTGGGGCCAAGGCGTGGATTTAGCGAGCTGGTAGCAGGCCAAAATGATACCTCAGCGAGCGTGCAACCAAATAATAATTTAAGTCTAGTTTAAATTATTTATTTACAATTTATTTAATACACAACGCAAATTATTTAACGCATCAATTTCAACGGCTGATCAATCAAATCAAAATTCATATTTTTGTTTGTTGTTGTTGGCTGGGCATTATGAAAAGTGAAATTTCCATGCGGCGTACGCTGCTCATTGGGTATGCAGCTCACCAAACTGGCCACGATTTACGGTTCTTTCGATTGCTCTTCCGCTGCGCCGGCTCCAGTTTTGGAAACGTGCGCGCAACAACACGTATAGAAAGTCGGGGGCCTCCCTTTAAAAATAAAGTAAATAAAAACAAAAATGGGTCACACCTAGTCAAATCCAACTAATCGAGGAAAAAAAGTTAATATTGAATTTCTCTACATAATTATTGGCTGGTACTTTTCGAGCTCATTATGGACTGCGGCTAATTAATAAACTCTCACTTGATGATTGGCCGTCAGTTAATTAAACCGCAGCCGTCTAAACGAGACAATTGTCAACCAGTTTAAGTCCGGCTTCAATTGTTCCACTTTGCGACAGTTTAAAATTTCTGCACTTGACAAGTTTCTAAACTGTCGCAGTTAGCCCCGCACCCCCCGCCCGGTGATAGTTAGGCAGCCAACTGAGTTAAGTGAAAAATGCTGATAAGGCCATGTTGATAAGGCAACACGTTAAGAGTGTGCCATCAATCGAAGCATGCTTCGTAAAATAAGCATTAAATTGTGCGAAAATCCAGTTGTTTGTTGCCGCATGACATTGAATATTTACATTCAACATTTGGGGCGGCGATAACTCAGCCAAATGGGCCAACACGCCCGACTGCCAAAGTCAATGCCAAAGCCAAAGCCAAAGCAAAAGCAAAAGCTTTGGCCAACAGCAGCCGCCGCGATTTGACCCGCTAAACTAAATCTGTGCAGCATGAGAAGAGCTGCCGCTGTGTGGAAAACCAGTTGGCCAGACGAAAGCGCCAGTCGAGAAAAGTGCTGGCCAGGATTGTGTTGACTCTGATCCGATCTTGGTGGTGCATTCAGTTCAAAGCAGTTGCTGCTCTCGTGCAGTCGTGTCCAGAGCAAGGCGTATTATTGGCCAATAGAAAAGATATCATCGTAATTAAATATATAGAATGCGCGCAACAGTTATTGCTCTGCATATCCTGCTAGGACTTGGCATCGCCCAGGCTATAGATTGGGTAAAAAATATATAAGAAACAATTTTTAATCGACTTGAAAATTTGTTAAAAATTTTGTTTAGTTATTAAGAAATACATATAAAAAAAAACGCAATAGAAAATTATAACTTAATTTAATACACATGAAAAATCAATTTTATTTGATGTGCTAAAGATATAATATGTTTACAGGTATAAATATATGGTATACAAGTTACAGCTGATTGTTCCTTTTGGTAATATATGATAAAGTGTTGTATTTTTATCAAATTTTTAAGTGCTGAGTTTCTGTTAGATATTTTGAAAAACAAAAAACTTTAGCCCGGCTTGTTTAAGATAAAGAGGAAACGAGATTTTATTTTCGACGTAAGGTTCTATATCTTTTAACTGATATGTTTGTTAAGGCTATTGAGAAAATGATAATCATTATTATGTTGATCATTTTATTAATTAATAGTTAAAGTAAAAAATATTAGTTGTAGGTTTAGCGTTTTTATTAAAAAAATTGTTTGTTAAACCACGCTTTAATCACACAGAAAGTGGTTTGTTTTCGTCGAACAAACGGCGAATTAATAAGAAACTTAAAAAAATATTTTAAATAATTTTAAAAAAGTTCTTAAATTAAGAATATACTTAATGTTAAGTAGATTCTGATATAACACAGAATATTTGACACAAAGCATAATGAGCATAAATTAAATTGCGCTTTGCATACTTTGCAGCGCGCGTTCAAAACTTGCGATGACACAAATGCTAACTGCGTGACACGAAAGTACGGCTCGTCCATACCGATGCGGATCTACGAGTGTCTGCGTGAGTTCACAATGTTGCGCTGCACGAAGTTGTTTGTGCTGCAGAAGTTGGAGGAGCGCAGACAGTTGCCACAGACGGGTAATCTGACCAGAGACTTTATGGAGCAGTTCTTTGGCCAGGAAACGCAGCTGGGCAGCCTGATAACGGAGAAGTACCAGCAGATGTCCGAGAAGGAGCTGAATCAGCGCCTGGTACAGAATTTCCAGCGCTTCTTCAAGCATCGCGACATCAAGCTGCACTTTCTGCCCGGCATGCTGGTCAAGATTGTGCCCAGCAAGGAGAACAAGCTGAAGTTCACGCTGAAGAAGGGTGAGTACCACGCCGACGAGTTGTCCTGCCGCTGACTATGTATCTGCTCTTTGCTAGCCAACAAATCTCGCTTGGGTCGCGCCCGCCGACGCGACACTGAGGAGCTGCAGCTAAATCTTATGAACCTGCCGTCGATGGCCGGCAGCGTTGGCGTTGGCGCCACCAGCGCCAGTGTGGAGACCTACGAGCCGGAGACGGAGGGCGATTCAAAGCAGCAGATCGGCCTAGGCGCCGGCGGTCATGCCGGCGAGGCGGCCGGCGGTGGCGGACTGCTCAACAAACGGAAGAAGAAGCAATCCTATAAGACGACCATGCTGCAGGTGGCCGTGCCCATCCTGGTGCTGCCCGCCATCCTCCTGGCCAGCCTGTTGCCCTTTGTGCTGCCCACGCTCAAAATGGCCACAATCCTGTCGCTCTTCATGAACAACGGCGCCTTCCTAGCCGCCATGCTCTATGCCTACGCCTCCGCCTCCGCCTCGAGCGCGGCCAGCCAGCCACAGCACATCAGCTACGGCTACACGGATGGATTTCATTGAACCAAAATGACACTTAGATTTGTATGATCCTGTACGATTCATTCCCGTTTCTTCAATAAAGGCTTGTCCTATGGCTTTACCGTATACTCTGTTCACAAACTTATAAAGAGAATATTGGAAGATATACCCAAGTATAGTCGTATACCACGGCTACTAAATTGACTAAATTTGGCAAGTGAATTACTCACAAACTCATCTAAAATTCCATTAAAATGTTATTTGCAACTCCACAAGGGCTGCTGATATACTTAGATATATACTTTTATGGGGTAAATAATTCTACAATCTACATTGGATAGAAAATGAAAATAAGACAACAATAACACTTGTCTGACTGATCATATTTACAATATCCAAAATTAAATTCGTAATTACATTTTTTTAAATTCAATTCTAAGTTAAATTTTTTGTAGTTAAAAGATCAGTATGTTAAATATTATAACAAATTACCTACATATACATTTCTATACATAAATCGAACGAATTATCGTAAAGAGTTGAAGCAAAAACAGAAGTCAAATTAGGGCTCAGTTAAAAATAAATTCTTTGCCAAAAAACCGCAACATTTCAAACATTTAAAAATGTTTTTTTAAAAAATTTATGGCTAGAAACCTAATTAATTTTTTAAAATATCGATGTATACTTAATAAATTATAAATGCTAATTCTAAAAACTGATAATTTTTACGTCACATCCTAAAATAAATTGTACGAATTTCAATGCGACTTTGAACGATACAAATGCGAGATTTTGTTTCTCAGCTCGTGCGACTCAAGCAACGTTAAGACTAGTTTTATGTACAACAACGACAACAGCAACAACAACGAAAACAATAAGAACAACAATGTCACATAGATATCTGTACTTCCCAATCAACCGAAAGAAGCCGCCTGAAACCTGAAAGAATAATAAATAATAATTATAATTTAACTGTACTATTCAAGAAAGTGTGCTCTAATGGACGACTAACAAGATACCCTCTATTTACTTATATTTATTAATATTATGATATTCATGTTACAATTTTGTATATACCGGGTCTAAAAAACGACATTTTTAGATTTTGGAAAAACAACGGGATTATGGGATTTGGGATGAATTTGAAAAAAAGCTTTATTTGCATGAGCTTGACGAGAAGCTTTGTCGCCTCAAGCACTCATATTGTTATACACGGATATGGGCAAATCAACTGGCTGATCAGGTATATATATTTATTATATACTTGCAATGCAAACATCAAAAGGAGCCCGTTTAATATATATTTACAGAATATCAATATACAATATATATTGTGATATTATATATAAATATTATTTGTGTGAAAGTGTGTCGAATAAGTTATAATCTAAAAAAACGATGACCTTGGCTCACCTTATAAATAATATATTCAACCCCTTGAATATGTATGTACAGACATGACGAAATAAATGAAGTGTCTTTCTCATTACAACCATACAACCGTGCAGTCATAGTCACAATATGTAAATCATTTTGCAATAATAATAATAATGTTAACTGATTCCTTTATGCTAACGTGTAATGAATTGAGTTAATAATGTAACCATTTGCTTGTTGAGCAAAATTCTATTCAATTTGCAGATAAATGCCTGAATCCCAATTTATGTGTAACACGAAAGACAATGTATATATATTTTTTGGAATTTAGCAATTTTTTTCGAAATTGTTTTGATACAATTTTTGTGATTAAATATATAATTGGCTTATAGCTTAATATCCTACACACCTAATAACTAAAAACAATTTACATTCTCATCTAAAAATTGAGACTTAATTTTAAACCTTAGAAAGTAGATCTAATCCTAGAACCTCTTGCGTCGTTTAAGAAATATATGTTACATATTTATAAGGTCAAGTTCACGAAAAGAAAAAACAAAGAGCTGTTTTTGTGGAGATTTGTTATGTTCCACATAGTTTAAGGGGCTTATCTCGAATATGTTCTTGTTTGTTTTTCTTTTTCCTTTTTTTTTTGGAATTGAAGCCATTTGTAACATTGCGACCGTTGCGCTGAACCCATCAATAGTTCGATTTAGAGCGGAGACGCTCTTCGTCATTTTTGAGCTGCAGTTGCAATACTGAAGCCGGACACTCCCTCGGTTAATGATGTTAAAGGTAGGTAACGCATTTGAGACGCAATTAGCGACGGGTCTTAATCCTGTTTACACTCTAGTGGGGCACTGTTTGCAATTGAGGCGCCCTTGCGATCCTCCTCAGTGATATCCTTATCATCCCAGCCCCAAACGGCTTTCTCCTCCAGATCGTGATCCAGATGCATAACCAGCTCATTTGTAGGTACGCTGCTGTTATTGTTATTGGCATCCAGCATGGCGGCAATATGCGATCCATCGCCAGTGCGCAGGACACGCTTGTACACCATGTCCTGGGAGACGAACTTCAAGTCATAGGCTTGTCCTGTACCAAGAAATTGAGAATTATTAATTGACTTTAAACGGTTAACTATCTACTATCCAACCTATCTTGGCCATCAGATCGATAAAAGCAGTTGTCCAATTGCCGTTGTAGGTGCCCAGCTCAGCTGCTTTGTAATCCCAGGGGAAGACATGATGGTAGTTATGCCAACCCTCACCAAAGGTAATGTTCGAGACCAGCCTCGAGTTGACGGAGCTAATGTTCACATCGTAGGGCTTCATGCCGTAAAAGTGGGCAGCGCTGTTCACCAGCCAGGTGCCGTGCAGCGACAGGCAATAGCGGAGCATGGAGCAGCTGAAGAAGCAGACCTTCAACGAGGTGCCCATCAGATAGTAGGGTACTAGCATGGGCACAACAAAGCAGCAGATGGGCATCACCACAAAGTAGTATCTGCGGAAGGGAGTAAGGTGTGTAAAGAGACGAAACCAAGAGGGGGGCCAACTCGTCAAGGCTTACTTCTTCTGGAACATCACCACGGGATCCGCCTCAATATCGCTCATGTCGATCTGTTTGCCCTTGATGCCAACATCGGGATGCTTCTTGCACATCAGCCAGCCCATATGGGCAAAGAAGAAGCCGCGACGCGAGTTATGCGGATCGGCGTTTGTATCGGTGAACTTGTGGTGGACGCGATGATCGCGCGTCCACTCCCAGATGCTGTTCTGGAAGGCCAGCGACTGGCAGAGCATCAGGAAGATGCGCAGCGGTGTCTTCGCCTTGTAAGCCTTGTGCGACCACAGCCGATGCACGCCGGCGGTAATGCCCAGGCCGCCCAAGATCGAGCACACATAGACTGCAAAATAGAGACAGAGAGGAGGGGAAGGGGTTAAATGCACCTGACCAGAGACAACTACAGCTGGCTACTCACTGGGCAAGATCTCGAGGTAGGCGCTCTCGGCGGGTATCAAATACAGGCCGTACAATGCCATCGAGTGCAATATGATGAAGAGCAAGATGTTGTGCCACACGATTTCCGCTTTGTAGGGCTTCGCTTCTGTCGCTGCTGCGCCGGCGACGGCGTTGGTGCTGGCGGCGGCTTTCTTGTTATCCGTTTGGGGCGTGACAGTCGCCATCGTTTTGGCCGGTGCTTGCTTTACTGGCGCAGGTGCGGCCGTCGTTGCCATCTTATTGTTGTTGGCATCGGCAATTCCCGTTTCGGCTAATATAAAGGTGCTGCCTATTATATTCGGTGCCATCTGCAAAGATCACAAAACAAAAAGCAAAAGCACAAAACATTTAGTATTTGTTGCGACATGTTTACGGAATATATCGCTGCAGTGAATCATGTACATAGGCTTGCTTCCTTATTAATGGCCTGTCAGAGCCAATTGGCAGTTGTTGGCTGTTGACTACTCAATTGTGTGTCTGCTGCAGCTTTTCAAATGCAAAGCAGCAGCAACAACAGCTCATTTGCTATGCAGAGCATGTGCTTTCGCTCTCTTCATAAATGGTATACCCTCGGATTGCTCCAGCTGCACGGCTAATTATGGACCAAGCTATCTAATGGCAGCTGTCAAAACACTCGTCTCACTACCAACGACCTTCGCTAGTTGAGCTACTTTAGCCGTGAGCTACACCAAAACAAAGACGGCCAAAATCGAACCGGAAGTAATATACGTACCAACAAAAAACAAACTAAAAAAAAAAAATATCACACTCAATTTTAAAACAAAGAGAAACAAAGAATTTATCAAAAATGACAGCTAACAAAAATCTAAGCACAATTCGGTTCAACTCAAGAGGCAATCGATAATAGAGTTTTTACCTTTTTTTCTTTAATAAAAAATAAGTATTCAAATTATTTTTGCATGCTCATCAATTATTATACATACAAATTGAAATAACAATTAAAAAAAATATATCAAAAACTTGCATTTGAATCAAAATTAGTTCTATGTGTGAAGATAATGTAAATAAATGTAAATAATTTTCTAATTTTCAGTGTAATTGTTTTAATTGGAACGCGACCGTGGACCGTTGTAAGCAAAACACAAAGTTCAAATGTGCATGTCATTAAGTGGGCTTGGTTGGCATTGCCGCGTGGTTCACACTGTGATATTTTACACCATCGCGCCACACATGAGCTGTTCTGTAGCTAAACACGCAATTGTTGTGCTTGATGACGTCTGCCAAGCTGACGTTGTGAAGATGTTGCATTTGAATGCAATGTCAAAAAATAACAAAAAATTAAAATTACAAATGCAATATAAAAAAAAAACAACATCAACATAAGTTTAGTCAAATCTTAACCACTTGGCCACTTAAATATCCATGACTTGCAAGCTGACATTGGCCATGTGAGAATTTTATACTCTAGCAATTGCAGCGATCGCGCAGCATGCAACATGGCCAGCTGCGACTCGTTCTCGCCTAGCTTCGTGTGGTTTTTGGTCGACAAGACTGCCGAACGGGGAGGAGGTGGGGTAAACTGGCAGACAGTTGGCAGCTTCTTTAGAATCGACAACCGGTTGACCTCATAGCGTATGCTATGTTGTTTATAGCTACAATTCAAAAATAAAATAGAAAAAAAGAGATCGCAAAAAGTGTTCTTATTGGTTGCCTGCTTGTGTTTTTGTTTTTTGTTTTTTTTTTTTT
>SCDS01000876.1:0-42949 GCA_004149465.1 Drosophila nigromelanica
ATTTATATAGATGTATATACTACTCGTTCTGATTTGCTCGCCCATTGCTGTTGCTGACGTGAACATTTTAAAGCCGTGAACAAAATTTGAATATATATCATCTGCCTAAACGAGCAATAATCTGAATTTGCATTCGTATCTGGTATTCTTTTATTTTTAGGCTGAGCTTATCAAAAAGACGCATAAATTATTTTCGGACAGACAAAACATTTATTTGGAGATCAACAACCCATTTGACATTTGTGTAGTCTCGTCTGGTGTTTATCTAGTTTTTATTTATGTTACTTAAGTAAGTAACAGTATCTGAAATTATAAGCTACTTTATTTTTATAGTTAGTTCCCAACACAATGCTTATTAATCTGAAGGATATATATATATATATCATGAATAATCATATTAAATTTTATGCAAAAAAAAGTTGCGTACTTACTTACGTACTTAATGATCAACTCTTTCAGTGCCCGACTGTAAAAAATAATCCATACTTATACGGCATTCAAGTATTAAACAAGTCATCCATAAAAATAAAACAAAGTTTAAGTCAACAACAATGTTGGCATATAACCATCTGCAGCTTAGTATAAAGGTTTGGGTCAGCGTCGAGTTTGAATCATTCGCATCGAACGGTTCCATTCGCATCAACTCGTTTGCTTTGATCGCTCTATGCACACTAAACATAACTGCTCGACCAAGAGGTACCCTATGCTTTTTATTTTTCAGACAGGTGTATAGATATTCCGAAGGATATGAATTAGTCATATGAAGAATGTAAGTACCTATTTCTTTAATAAAATTTTGCCTGTGCTTGGGAAAAAAGAAAAGGCTGAAAAGAATATAAAGTCTTCGTTTTTGTTGCCAGAATTTAATATTTATCATTTATGAGAAAATTATTTTCTTTCTACGGAAAATTGTTTAATGTTAAGGAAATATTAAACATTGGTTTTTTTTTGTACAGAAAGTCAAATTTATAGCAATTTAAATATTTTTTGATTTCCGTCTTTAAGCATACATAAAACAATTATGTTGTACTAATAATCTATATAAATATTTTTAAAATGATTTCACAATGTTATTTTAATAGTATTTGAGTTTATACTGTATCGAAAATATCTTAAGATCGGGTTTCTGTGCAGTTTACATATGCTTGAGTAGAAATAAAACTCAATTCAAGCTAACAAAAAAAATTGTTTAGTTGTTAAATGAAAAATTTGCACAACAAATTCATGCACACATTTAATCAATTTATAACTCTATTTTCGACGCATTTCGTTATATACACCTGTAAGTATGTGTCTCTATTTAAATAAATATCGCTATAAACACTATAAAATATGTCCAACTTTTAGGCAGCACCTTTAAATGGTATATAAAACGAAAGACTTAGGCAACAAACTTGACAAACTGTATGCAACATTTTATTGCATACTTTTGAGCAGACACATAGAATACAAAATCTACACACACATTGTTGTTAGTTATATATTTAAATAAGTTGTTATAAGTCGTTTGCATTGTAATTTATATGCAAATTCAGTACAAAAAATTCCTTGAACTTGACAGCGATAATTCAATGTACAAGAAAATCGCTGACAGCACACCTGAGGCACCTTTGCTGCAGCATCCGGCAAACGCATCTCAGGACCGTAACTGATTAATGATGCACAATGTGTACAGCAAACTCTTCCTCATTGCATTCTGTGTGCAACGGTAGTTGCAATATTCTCACTGACAGCTCAGTCAATACAAGCTGATAAATCATATTGAGAATTCATTTAGAAGACTGAAAATCTTGATGTGTGGGGTATTCTTTACGTTTAATTAACTGCGTTCAGTCCACAATATTTATTCTTTAGGTGTCAATAAATTTCTAGATATATATTATATTACTTGATTCATGTTTGCCCATACTGCCGTGGGCTATGCAAATGATCAGCATAATGACAAGTTTTGAAAAATTAAAATAATTATAAATACTAGAGTAGATTGTGTTTGTTTGCATTAACGAATTCTCCATACCCTATAAAAGCATTTCTAAGTGAAAGTAATTTAGAAATATGAGCTGTTAACAAATATATATATTACATTCATGTTATAATTAAAACAAAAAAATAATAAAAATAATTATAAAAATAAAACATTTGGATAAAAAAACGATTTTTTCATTTTTCGACAACAAAAATACAACAACAAATTTTAAAAGTTATTAAAGGAAAGTTTGTAAAAATGTTGTAAAATGCAAATTTAAACCGAAATCGCCAAGAAAACGTAATGTAGAAAAATTGGGTACTGTTTATAACGTAATTAGTTAAGGTAAAATAAAGATACAAATATGAAGCTTTTATTAAAATAAATTAATAATTACTTATTACACTAATTTTGAAATACGAAATTAATTTGCGTTTAAGGATTCGGCACCAAATATGCACCCAGCTGTGTTTAAATTGAGTGCTATACAATTTTATTTATAGTCTGGCAAAAAATTTGAATGAGCAAATAAATAAACTTGAGCTAGCCTGTTTTTAAAGGGTATTGAGTTAGTTCTACGATACGCCAATGAGGTAGCTGAAGTGCTAGCTCGCACACACGCACACACGCATACACACACACACATACACAGAGAGGCTGGCTCATCCAGCTGTGTGTGCTGACTGTGCGGCCGTTGTCCAATGTTTTATAATGTTTACCAAATATTATTAAGTTTGTCAATTGGTCGACGAACATCGTTGGGTGTGTTTCAGCTGCTCGCTTGCTCTGCCGAGAGACGCGTAGTTAACTGTTCTGCTCCGATTTGTCATAATAAAATAAATAATAAATATAATAATTTAGTTAACGGTTCGTGCTAATAAATAAAATTAAAAAAAAAAATTATTAAAATAAGACAGGCAGCAAAATGAGACAAACATTTTTGGCTGTAAGTTTCTAGTGTGTGTGTGTGTGTGTATTTTAAATATTCATTTTATTCAAGCTCTTGGCTGTGCTGTGCTACCATTGTGTCCTGCCAGCTACTGTGCGTCCTTATAAATTCGGTTTTACCATTGAGGAGCAACAACATCGCGCCGAGCAGAGAGGTGAGCTTAAGGACTATTTTTTTTTATTTATTTATTTGCTATTGTTACTGCTGTTGTTGTTGCGCAATTGATTGACACCGATCTGGCCGTACATGCAAATGCATTTCAGACGCGTCATTCGATCATTAGCAGCCATAAAAAGCGACAAAAAAGGCAACAGCTTTTGAGCTTTGTGGCAACTGCAAAAGTGGCAGCAACTGCACCAACTGCATCAACGGCTTGTGCAATGCCGCACAATACACGTTTGTAGGTCCCAAAAGCAGCCGCAGCACCTGACACCCGGGTCAATATCAATTGAAATGCCTAAGATTCTACCAGTCTACAGCAGCAACGACGACAACTGCAATTAACGGACATCGAATCGCAAAGCGGCTTAAACAATAGAAGCCGTTTATTTTTAGTATGATTTTTTCGATTGTTGATTCTTTTTGGTTTTGGTAATAAAGTTTTCAGAAAACTTAAGAGCGTCTTCAAAATTAGCATAACATGTAGCAACCAATAGAGTTCTTGGCTTATTTATGGATGTGCCCCTTTTAAAACCAATTCAAATGTCGCACGAAACGAAACGGCCAAAAATTTCAATATTTATAAGTATATATTTCTCGGTTTTCGATTTCGGTTTCATATAAAATGCCAGAGTTGAGTGGCCAATTATTAACACACACAAATGTGTGAGTAACTTGTTGTGCACACACATATATTTATCTATATTGAGAGTTCTGATTCTCGATTTCTTTTGTTTTGTTTAATTACAATTGTTAATTAGAGAACAAATAATACTTTTATATATTGTACATAAGAAATATATACTTGGAGTGATCATATAAACATATTTTTTTGAATAGAATAAAATACAAATTTTATGTCTATAACTGAATTGAATTTTTTAATACAATAAATATAATTTATTTTCAACTTGTTTCAAGTTAAACTGTTTTTGCACAGCGAAAAAAAAGATAAGAAGGGAAGCTATTTAGTTAATATAATATTTATTTCGAAAAAATTCGAAAATAGTCCTCAAAGGTAGTATTCGATAAAACAGAGATAAACAAAAGTTAAAAGCTATTCCTTAAAAAATAATAAACAAATTTATTTTTTTACTAATTTACTAATTAGTAAACAAATTGCAAACGTTGTTCCTTGTAAATTTATTCCATATATATATATATATATATATATAATCCTCTCATTAACTGTACAATAATTCAATATGAATAACTTTTGGTATCTTGTTAGTCAGATTATGGCTATTAGTATAATACAAACAATCGCGAAGCAAGGCATTAAAACGTTTAAAAAATTTGATCGTAGCCGATAAGTGTGAATCGAAACTCGTTTAGGTAGCTGTCAAAGACCATGGAATAACAACAACAACAAAAAAATGAATTCAGACTGCGACAGGTGCTACACAGGTGGGTGGCTGTTCTAGCAGGATGTTGTCGCAACGTTCAATTTTATGAGCTAAACATAATTCTTGGCCCCCACATACACAAAATATGCGCGTGTGCACACAAAAACGGTGATCACAAAATGACGATCATCATTATAGCCACAGTTTATTAGATGTTTATCTTTATAGCCGGGCCCCAGCGCCTGTTTGGCTGGTTTCTCACTCCATACGAATTATGCCAAAGAATGAACCAGTTGTGATTTAGATATTCATAATGAAAGTGATACTAGCATAGAAATACACATTATCTTTATACCCTGCACCCCTCAAAAGATCGTAAAATGTTATACACAGGATTGTTAAAAGCTGATGGAGGTATCTCTGATTCCATCAGGGAGTATTGGCTTTCTGTGTATCTTTCTTTCTGTATGCATGTTAAGAGTTAATTTTTCTTACGGCTACTTTCTCTATTTCCTTGCAATCGTTAAATGTAGTTATAAAAAATTGTTTTTTCTAATTTTGAGTATTTATATAAAAATCATTTTATCTTTCTTTCTCAATAACCAAAATAAACAAGAAAACATTTTTAGTTAACTATATGAAATTATCAAAATTATCTTGTTTATTTTTCTGGTTATATTTCATTTAGTTATATATATTTTCTTTCATATAGATAATTTAAAATTTTTTCTTGTTTATTTTTCTGAATATTTCCACTTCAAAGGTCGTTTTCGTATCGATAACTTTATTTATAGTTATCGATAAATGTAGGAATATCATAACTTTCGTTATTTTGTGGTATCGATAAATGTAGTTTTATGATTCTGATTTTTTCTACAATTACTAGTTTGAATTGCTTTTATACTTAAGAATAATCAATCGCTCGTTTTTCTCCTTTTTTAGATGAGAATGGCATTGTGATGGGCGAATTTGGTTTCATAACCGCCGACGGCATTTACCACGTAACGGTCTATGCCACCGATGAAGAGGGCAAATTTCGCATTATATCCATGAAGAACTATCCCTATGCGGGTCCCCCAGCGCCCAGTAAGTACAAGTAAATCATAAAATATAAATATATATACACAAAAAATATATTGAGAAAGAAAGAAAAAGAAAAAGAGAAAGAAAGAGATGAATTTGTGAGATGTGATAATAAAAGACAATTCAAAACACATTTAAAGATAAAACAGAGAAAATGCAGAACCAGATATACTCATATAATCGATCAATAAAAATATATAATGCGAAATTAAAATGTATAATTTATGAGGAACATAAAAATATAAAGAACATGAAAAATGTATAAAAAGAATTCATAGACTATTAAAAATCGTGTCATAAAGATAACAATTTTAATTTGTCAAAAAAAAATTGTGAAACAAGAGAATTAGGCAAACGTATATACATATACATGTATATTGTAATATAAAATTGGACTCTCCACAGCGACCCCGATATTTCATTTATGAGGAAATTTATAGAACATATACAAATTTATAGAAAGGATTCATTGATTATTAAATATCGCGTCATAAAGAAAACAAATTTAATTAAAAAAAAGAATTTGAGTTTGTATATATACATGCATATTGCAATATAAAATTGGACTCTCCACAGAGACCCCGATATTTAATTTATGAGGAAATTTATAGAACAGAAAAAAAAGTGTGAATCGAATTCATAGCATATTAAAAATCGTGTCAGAACGAGAGCAAATTTAATTTAAAAAAAAATATAGTTAAAAAAATTAGAATTTGTATATATACATGTATATTGCAATATAAAATTGGACTCTCCACAGAGACCCCGATTGTTACAACGACCACTCAGCGCACCACTCCGGTGGTGCCCAAGCACAATTTCAATACGGCTGCCTGTTCGGGCTGCTTCCTCAACAAATCGCCACCCGAGGTGGCCACGCCCACGCCTGGACTGGTGGGCAATCGCAGTCCCAAAACCGAGATACGTCCACTTTCGCAGCCGCTGTCGCCGGCGCCGGCGCCAGGTAAGTTCGAGACAGAGGCAGAGACAGCGGTCACAGGTCAAAGGTTAACAGCTGCAGCCAGCACACAAACACAGACACAGAGCACATTGAACCAGGTCAGCTTTGACAACGTGGAGGCGCTGCAAGCAGTCTCCATTGGGCTGGCAACACGTGCGCAGGATTTGAAGGAGCTTAGCTTTGGCACAGCCGGCGCAGCAGCCGCTGCCACATTGCCAACAGGAGCTGCCACAACCGCAGCACCGACCGTTGAGCCCGAAGTTGTGCGCAACTCGAAGACCGTCGCCTTGGCCCTCGAGCTAGCCAAGGTGAACGGTCAGCGACAGCCGTTCAGCCCCAGTCCAAGCGGCACGGCGCCGCAGCCGCAGCTGCAACTGCCGAACGGCATCGGCATCGATCTGGTGCAGCTGCCCAAGATACAGTCGAACACAGTTCCGAATAGCAGCCCGTTCGCAAATAAGCTTTTGCCGCTGCCATTGAACAGCCCCGTGCTGCGTCCGATTGGCTTGGCCGATGCGAACCGCTTAAACGGGCAAGTGGTGCGCACCATGCAGAATGTGGCGCTGCCCGTGGCGCAAACCGTGGCCGGCATTGTGCACCAACAGTCGCCGGATAACGGGTTAATTCCAACTCCAGAGCGTGGCAATCGAATTGCGGCCGCAACGGTTGCACGGCCCGTTACACTGACACACACACAACTAACACCCGCACACACACACAGCACACCACAAATACACGCACTAAGTAAAAATTTTGATTAATTGCACTGAATTGATTATTAAAATTCAAAATTTAACAGCTCCTCAGCCCGGTCAGCAACCATTGGGAGTGGTTGGCAACTTCGCTAACGCTAATACCGCACCGTTGACAGCAACACCGTTACTGACACAAACACAGTTAATACCCGCACACACATACAGCGCACCACAAACACAGACACTAAGTAGAAATATTGATTAATTCCACTCAACTCGTTACTAAAATTCAAAAATTAACAGTTCCTCAGCCTGGCCAGCAACCACTAGGCCTGGTTGATAACACCGCTGCGGCACCTTTGATAGCAACGCCGTTACTGACACAAACACAGTTAACACCCGCACACACACCCAGCGCACCACAAATACAGACACTAAGTACAAATAATGATTACTTGCAATCAATTAATTAATAAAATTTAAAATTAACAGTCGCTCAGCCTGGTCAGCAACCATTGGGAGTGGCTGGCAACGTCGCTACCGCCAACACCGCACCGTTGACACTGGCACATACACAATTACTACCCGCGCACACACACAACGCACCACAAACACAGACACTAGGTACAAATATTGATTACTTGCAATCAATTCATTATTAAAATTCAAAAATTAACAGTTTCTCAGCGCGGTCAGCAACCACTAGGACTGGTTGGCAACGCCGCCGCCACTCCGTTGACAGCAACGCCGTTACTGACACAAACACAGTTAACACCCGCACAGACACACAGCGCACCACAAACACAGACACTAAGTAGAAATATTGATTAATTTCACTCAATTTAATATTAAAATTACAAAATTAACAGTTCCTCAGCAACAATTGGGAGTGGTTGGCAATGCCGCCGCCGCTGCAGCACTGCCAGCTTTGACAGCAACCAAAACGCAGCAGCAGTCACCTTCAAATATCAAGCCAGGTAAGCTTAGACATCAACCAATTCGTTAAATGAATGCATTGGCAAATAAAAACACACACAACAGCAGGCAACACTATTGCCTCGAGTCGGCCAGCCTTGACAGCAGCCGTGCCCAGCGGCAGCACAGCAAGTCTTCAGCCAGGTAAGCCAAGACACCAAACTGATATTCGTTAAGCTTAAATCACACTATGTCAATTCGCCGCAGTTAACAACGTCGCAGGCCGCCCAGCGGTGACTGCAACACAGCTGCCGCAGTCGCAGCAGAGTCCGCGTAAGTAAAGACAGCAACTGATTCGTTAAGTTTTCTACACAAACCTATGCTTGCAGAAACGACAGGAGCAAAGACAGCAACCCAAACTGGAGCGTTCGCCGGCCAAACTGGAGGCGCTGATCTAAATGGCGATTTATATAGATTTAAATATCTGCTGGACTACAACGGACATGAGGAGACTGGCAGTAGAAATGGCGATAAACAGGGCTCTTACTTTGCCATAGGCGAGGATGCTGTTCGACGTACCATAGAGTATATTGCCAATGAGTTTGGCTTCCAGCCGCACATAAGCTGGCGAAAACTGGAGGGCAACGAGGCCGTCCTCCCAGATGAGAACTCACTGAAGCACTACGAATTCAAGTGGTTCAACAAGGAGGAATCGAAATGATATGTTAATTATTTTCTAATAATTTTCTAATAATTAGTAAACGTTGTAAATAAATGAATCAATGTGGAAGAGAAGTTTTTGTTGTTCTTCTTCTTGAATTGGGTTTTTCTTTTTATTTTTGTCGAAGGTATTTCACTTAAATCAACTTAACGCTTAGTGGGGGGAGGGGCAAGGAGGGGGGACGCAATGTGGGCGTGGTGGTTCTCTATTATACTTAGTTTTCCATAATATTTTTTTGTAAAGTTACATTCAGAATTTAAAAATTGTATACATTTAGATGTAGCATAAAGTTGCATATCTCAATTACACACACATTTAAAATTACATAAGTACATTTATAAGTATCGATACTTTTCTTTAACGCCCCCTACCCATTGAAAATGGGTTAAATAGGGTATATTGGTTTTTGCTTTTATTGTTATTGTTGAATTTGCGCTTAAAATTTCTAAATATTTTTTTATACACACAAAAGTTATTTTTTGTTTTTTTGTTAAGTGACTACTATTAAGATTATTTGTTAGTTATATAATGCATTGTGTATTTAGGTTATTTAAAAATTATTCAAGAGTTATAACTGTACAATCAACTATCACAGTCAACCATATCGAACTGATAAAGAATACCCAAGTTTATGTTATGCAAAATATATTGTAGAAAATTAAAAAATAAGAAAAAAACTAAGAGCTAAGGAAAACATATAAAATCTAGTAGAGTGTGCTCGACTAGTTAATACCCTGTACTTGAATTTTAAGAGCTGCACCAACGAACGGCATACCCTTTTCGAAAGGTACAGGGTATGGTTAAACATAATCAAAAACTGAGCAAAGTTCAACTGAAAAACTTAAAGACCTTCATGCACTCTTAGATCTATGTACTATTCATTTGTATTTACAATTCGCTGCCAACAAACGCTAAACGAGCTTTTCTATGAAGCGAAAACTGTCGATAATTTTGTTATCGATTTTGCTTACAACTATTAATCTATGCTGTATTGTTATCGAAGAAATACATAGAATGAATGATCCTTTGAGACTTGCTTATCACTTACTATTAACAAGTGGCAAATGCTAACAACAATTCAAAATATCGTTTATATATATATATATATATATATTTAGCATGTGTTCCAGAAATCGCTTGAACCTATCGATTATTTATACTAGAACAATTCTGAAGATTTGCAAATTGTTTTCGTATTGGAAAACTAATTTTGTTTGATTCTCATATGTATAAGTTGAGTTAAGAGTTAAACTTACAGCAACAACTTTAACTAAAATAATCCAAGTACACACACACACACACACACACTCACACACATGCACACTCACTCACAAACACATACACGATCCACACATTTACAATATTATTATTATTTTTCTTTGTTGCTATTAATACCCTTGCAGAGGGTATCAAAATTTTCTCACTTTAAATTTCTTTGACAACTGCACTCTTGATGAAACTTTGAATATTATATCAAATATCTAAACTGCAAAATCGGTTAAAAATTTTGTTTTTCAAGACATCTTGTCTGTATGATAATCTTTCTAATTTCTTAAAATATTCTAAAATGATTATTTGATCTGCAATAGTGAACATTAATATGTTTTAAATACATAAGTTATACATCTACAATATCGGATTACCATATTATACAGCTTTCATAGCAACAATATTTTGGAAATTATTATTATACTTGTTCAGAAAGTGAAAAGAGTATATTGAGTTGCTGTCCGTTCCTTTGTCCATGTGAACGCAATTATTTCCGCCTCCTTTAAGGCTAGAACCTTGAAAGGGGAATATATACTCACATATACCCGCGACAGATAAAGTGTTGCAATTTTTTGGTATGATCATTTCGATAAAATCGAAAATCGAAACAGGTTACTGATGACCTCTTTCAAAGATCACAAAAACATTTTTTGAATACGCGCCCTGGGGGCGTGGCAAATTGAGGAATATCCATATCTTCCACTGTAGTCGAGCTAGAGTCACCAAATTTGGCAGATCGATTTCGGATAACCTTTTCTATAATATCGATGTAATATTTCCATCTGCAAGGGTATCAAATCTTCGACAGGCCGAAGAAATCGGTTGATTCTTGTGCCATTTTTTGTTTTCCTTTTTAACTGGTTCTTTCGCTATTGGCTAAGAGTAAAATCCGCTGTTTTGTCTAGAATTTGTTATTTGTTTGCTTCTGTTAGCGTTTTTCTGGTGGTTACAGTTACAATAAAAAGGTCGCCTGCTCGCCGCCCTTCATGTCCAGATAGTCGTAGAGGGAGCGCTCGCTGGCGCCATAATTGCCAGCATGGCCGGGATATGCCAGAGCTGCGGCGTTGTCCGGCGCTGAGTCGGCGGGCGTGGCCGCCGGCGGTGGCGGTCCGGCGCCCAAACTCAGCCCGAACTTCTCCAGGTGGCATCATTTGAGCAGCGTGGGCAGACTGCTGTTCATCAGGCGATTGCCAACCACCAGCGAGTTGAGCGTCGAATTGCCACCGCCCATGCCCACGCCCACGCCCACACCAACACCGACGCCGACGCCCATGCTCATGCCGTGCACGCCGAGACCGAAGCCAGCGCTGGCGTGTGCCGGCGCCGTTGTTAGCCCGGCCGCATTCAGATTCTGGCCAACAGTCGCCTCCGCGTTCCCCACGAGATGCGAATGTGTCCCGTTTAAATTGCCGCCACTGTTGCTGCTGCTGTTGTTGTTGTTGCTGTTGTTATTGGTGTTGTTGTTGGTGGCGCTGGTGCTGGTGGTGGAGGTGGTGCCGCCGCTGGCCGTGGTGCCAAAGCCGCTCATAATGCCAGCGCCGCTGGTGACGCCGACGCCGACGCCAACGGTAACTGCGCTGCCACCGCTAGCGCCGGCATTGCTCTCATATTATGATGGTCATGCGTAGTGGGGATAGGAGCTGAGGTGCGGCGCCACGTGCGAGGGCGTCACGTGGCTCATCGAGTGCGGCTGATAGAGATTCGTCGCCGGGCTGCCCCAGTTGCCCCAGGAGGCGGCCGTCGGGAATATAGAAGCTGCAAATGGAACGCAAACAGCAATCAGATCAGATGCCAGGAACTGAAGTGGGATCCGTCTCGTGCTTCCTGTCGTGTCACGAGCACGCAAACACAACACGACGTATTCGTGTCCAAAAATGTGTAAATTAAAACGACTTTACAAAATGATTCACAAAACTTAGATTCAAATCAAGTTAAAAAAAATTAATTTAATTAATATTATTAACACATAAAAATGTAAAACAAATATTTAAAAGATAAATTTTGGTTCTAGTTTTTATTATTAATATTAAAATTTAAATCAAATATTTAACAAAAATATATTTACACTCAGATATAAATTGTCGTTCTAGTTAATATTATTAATATTACAAATTAAACCGAATATTTAACAAAGTTTCAAAGTTGTGTGTGTAATTTACCAAGTATTGCATACAAAATAAAGTTGAAGAAATTAAATGAAAATGCGGGCTTATAATTAAAAATTAAATAAAATAAATAACTAAATAATAAATGTGTTAAAAAAATGATAAAAACCAAATCCATTTTTGGATTTCTTACATAAAAATCGATTCTTAAATATATATATTTTTAAGTTAGTGTAAAACTTTCAAAACAAAAAAACCTACAAACCTTCGACAGAAATATTAAGAAATGTTTGCATTTTAAAATATGTTACTAAAATAAAAATGCCCCAAGTAAAGAAATTAGGTTTAATTTTAAGTGCTTGATTTAAGTACAAAATATCAGTGTTTTTCTTTGAATAATACCCTATATTGTGTCGTGCTAGTAATTTTTGTGACCGTGCTTTATATTTGATATTTTTGTCGTGTTGTGTTAGGAAATATTTATAGTTAACTTACCTGAGGACGAGGTCATGCCATGGTGGGGACTCATAAAGGAGCTGAGCTTGGCGCTGTGATGATATGGCGTCATAAAGAGATCGCTCTGATACTTGTAGGTGGGATCACTGGCCGCCGGCTGTGTGGCCGCCGCGAGACCCTGGAAATCGAATTTGTACGCATAACGTTTGCCATGCACCTTGGTCATGATGTTCTTGTCGTAGTAGTATCTGCAAATAACAGTGGTGCAAAATTACAATTACAACTATCGCAGGGGCGAATTTTCGGGCAATGTGGGAAAGTCAAACAAAAGACTGAGTGTATAAATAATTACAAAATAATGCGCGCTTTATGCGTTTTAAGCTAATTTGCTGACATTAAGCGATTTTAGTGCCACACCCCCCGTCCCCCAACTCAGCCCCTGCAATCAAATGGCAAACGCCTTGCGCATAAACTCAAACAGAATTTTGTGGCGCAGGGCCAAACCAAATTTGCTTGGGCAGACAGCCAAGCGCAAGTGGGGGGTGAAGTGGGGTGGAGTGGGGATTGCTGCTTCCCTGACAGCCGTGACCAAGACAGACGACTGTCCGAAATTATGTTTGCCTTGCTTGCCCTATACGGGGCATTGTCAGAAAAGTCATTAAGTTTGCGGCCTACTGGGAAAAGCAAACAATAAACTGATTAATCTGTGCTATATATAAAGAGACTGCCAACAGGTCCTAGAAAAATGATTTTAATGTGAAGGCACCTTTAAATATAGTACTTTACAGTTGTAGGGTATTCTGTGCTAATGTCTTATATATATTTAATTGCAAAAATTAAGTTTCCTTTTTGAAAAATCTCTTTTACATTTATATTATAAATATTATTAGAATTTATATGAAAGTGAAAAGGTAAAGTACAGTTACAGTTGTATACCTCTGATTTGTATACCATTCAAAAGCAATCATATTTGAATATATATGATATAGTTTATCCGGTTTAAAAAACCATTTAAGTATCACTTTTTATAGTCAAAGTCAAAGTTTTATGACGGTTGTTTTCAATCGCTGCTTTTTTTAAGCTTTAGGAAATTTAAGGGATATCAAAAAAATTTATTTATTAATACATTATATATTATTAATTAGCGAAAGCTTAATATCATGTTTACAGATTCTTTATTCGATTTATTCTTCATTTAAAATCAACAGTAACTGCAGCATAATTATTTTAATATCTGCATAAGTAAAGTCAAAAATACAATTAATATTTAAATATTTTAATGCATTTCTGCTACTCTCCATTTTATTATTCATATCGAATTCAATTTTGCGCTGTGCCTTTGTTTGGCAGCAGACATAAAAACATGTAAATTAATTTAAATTTCAATGCTTACAGTAATTTTTATTTTTTTATTTTTTTATAAGTCTTTTTTTCACTGTGCAATTGGCCATAAATTATGCCAATTAATGGCATAAATTAAAGGCAGCACAAAAGACAAATGCGACGCAATTCCAAGCGAATGCCCTTGCACTCTCTCCCCATCTCTCTCTCTATATATAGCTCTCTCTTTCTATCTCTCTGTGTGAGCAAACAATCAGAACCAATCAATGACTGTTGATGGACGCGGGGCACAAAGCACACAATCAGCGAGACAAACAGCAGGCCAAAAAGGATTAAAGTAAAAGCCATTTACAGGCTGTGTGTGTGTGTGTGTGTGTGTGTGAATATATGTGTGTGCTGTGTGTGTGTGTGTGTGTGTCAGGCCAAGTGGCCAACAAAAGGGCAGCTGGCTGTGAATAAACAAGGCAAATGAAGCATTAAAGCACTTGTCCTTGTTGTCTTTATGTGGCAAAAGCATCTACATGGTTGCTCAGTTTTAATTTACACACAGACAGACAGACACACACACACGCACACATCACACACACTCTTGAACATTTGTGCAGCACACTTTGCAGCGCTCACATTTCTTAGCACACATGAAAGCAGAGACGGCGACGGCGTTCAATTGAGTTGAAATGTGTGAAAAAAATACAACAAAAAAAGAAATGAGATTCAAAGGGTAACTTAGGATTGCCGAAGTTTAAATACCCTTGCAGACATATTTTTCCTAAAGAACTCATTTTGGCTAAGTCTTGGCAAAAAAAAAGTTATTTATATGTTATTAAAACATAAACTCTATTTTCCACTGATCGGTCTTATGGAATATAGTGATATAATCAATTGATGGTGATTTGTAGCTAATATATTAGATGCTTAGTAATGCCCATAATCGTCAATTTTAGTCAGGCTATCTTTAAAAAAAAGTCATTCATACAATAACTTAATTTTTGATAGATTTTATCTATGTAAGATCAATACAGCCGATTTTTACATTTTAGCTATTTGCAGCAAAAACATAATGTATTGTAGATTCTGCAAGCAACTTAGCTAAAGCGCTTTAATTATACAAGTTATCAATTACAAGTTATTGTTTAAACCAAAACGATATTTTATGGGGAGAATAACAATAGCAATAGATAAACTTTATAGAATCAAAATTGTCTTTTTCAATGCGTTACACATTTGATGATAAAATTAAAATATCTCTCTGCCAGGGTATTAAAAAAAGGGTAACACACAGATAGGCAGATAAAGAGACAAACGGCGGGAAGGACAGACATGGGACGTGTTGACGCTTCCGCACATCATCATCAAAAAAAAGCGAAAAAAAGGTTTTCCTTTCCTTTGTTGTCGCTTATCCAACACATTTTACATTTATTTACATGTTGATTGTCTGTGTCTGCATATATGTGTGTGTGTATGAGTGTGCGTGTGTGTGTGTGTCTATTGCAAATTGGCTGCCAGGATTCTTCCACTTGAATTGTCAGCTTCTCCTTCATTGGCACTCATTGGCCATCGCCGCCGCCTGATTGCAATTGACAGTTTCAAGAAGCGGCCCACTAAAAGCACACCAAAAAAATAGTATAACAAAAAAAAGGGTTGCCACCACATCTGCACAATTCCTGTGTGCTTAGCAAATTGACCGTTGCACAAATATTTAACTAGTTGTGCATATGTTTCTGGCAACCCAACAGTTGTCCAAGGAAAGAAACAGGAACAGAAACAGAATCAGAAATATGGTAGGGGGAACTGAACTGGGGCGTTGGGTCAGCAATCACATTTTCAGCAATTAGATTGCTAGATTTCCAAAATTTTATTGTGTTCTTTTATTACATTTCTGAGCAAAAACAATTTCATATTGAATTTCTTGCCAGGGACACGCCCACATGGTTGTTAAGTGTAGGTAAACGCGCGCTTATGCTGTCATTTTTTCCATCAATTTTATTTTTCTTCTTTATACACTGTTTAGCAAGTGCAAAAAAGTATATTGGTTCTGTTTGTGTGACAACAAATATTGTTATAAAGTTACACAAAAACACTCTCTTTAAAAAACCTTGATAAATTAATTCCATTTGAGAAATATATAAAATTAATTTTGCTGGAAATTGAAAGCTTTAAATAATCATTTATTTAGGTTTATTTAGCTATAAAATCTGATACTGCCACTGATCCAAACTAGCTGTGGATATAATCAAAGTTCTCCCAACGTATCCATCCAGAAATTAGAATCTAGTGGCAAAAACACTTAAAAGGCCAAGTTCTGTTATAAACCTTTGTGACAAAGGATATTCAATTTAATATATGATGAATTTCAAATTATAAAAAATAGTTTGGTATTGTGTACTTTAAAAAGATTTTTACGATGTACCAAATGAATATAAAGCAATAAATTTAAATTGAATAATGTATTTTTACAACAGACATCTCATCAATATTCTTTAATCTGCTTTCGACTGTAAGTAGAGTATTGCGCAGTCGTTGCCAACCGACTGCCGAAATTTAACGTATTTCTATCAATTTTCTTCCTCATTTTCGTTTATATCATCATCAATTTTTTTCTGCGCATTTGGTGGCCCAATTGTTATCAAAGCAGCTAATCAGCAACGAATCGAATCAATCGATGATAATGATGATAATAATGAGGCTCAGATTTGGATTCCAGCATTCGAACAAATTGCACACATGCCCACATTTTGCTAGATAAATGCGAGTACTTGCACTAATTAGCAGCACTTGAGCGCACAAAAAAAAATATAAATAAAATAAAAATAAAAACAAAAACAACCCCTGCAGGAAATGTGTGGAAAAACTTACCTTAAGGCGCGACTCAATTTGTCGTAGTTCATGTTGGGCTTCGATTTGCGTTCGCCCCAGCGGCGGGCGACCTCGTCGGGATCGGTTAGCTTGAACTCGCCGTTGGTGCCCTCCCAGGTGATGCAGCTGGCATTGTTGGAGTCCGACAACAGCTCCAGCAGGAATTGCCATAATTGTATCTGTCCCGAGCCTGTTGAGAAAAGGCGTTTAAGAAATTATTCACAAGCTTCCACATATTCATATATGCATAATAGAAATATAAAAGCATTTAATGCCAGTGTTTTGCCTGCCTAAATGTCCGTCAAAAGAGCATATCCTTTAGTCCTGCGGCCAGCAGCAGGCATGAAATTATGTAACATTGGCCCAAAACTAAGCATTTTGTGGCATGCAAAAGTGCCATAAAGCATTTCCGACACGCCGCTGAACTCTCTCGAGAGCTCCCGACGACCTCTTGACCGCGCCGTGGGGGCATCTGTACTTGCCAGCAGGCTGCCCCGATACACATTCGATAAATTAACCGCACTTGACTGTAGTGGAAAGTTTTTTTTTTTTGGGTAAGTCGAAAGCCAGCGGAAATGGCATTGCATGTAAGTGAAATGTTAGATAGATGAAATATTTTATATACATATATATGACACACAACTTGCTTAAACTGTTAAAGAAAATCGTCGCTGGAAGCGTTTTTAAATTCAATCAACCTCATGGCATTATTACCAAGCTGATAAAATGACTGTTAAATTTAAGCAAGCAACTTCAGTTAATAGAAATTTAACGTGTTAAAGTAACTGTTAAAATATAAAAATAGTATGTTTATTTTTTAAAGGTAATGTTAATGTATGTATGTATGTAATGTATTTTTTAAAGTTCATGTTCATAGCTTTAATTTTATGTACACGGTAAATATTTACTCGGAAGATAAATTGACTGTCACAATGTTAAAGTGACTGTTAAACTATAAAAATATTTAAAGTGAATGTTATAGGCTTTAATTTTATGTACACGGTAAATATTTACTCGGAAGATAAATTCCCTATCACAGTGTAGCAAGCAGTTTTAGTTACAACATGTTAAAGTGGATGTTATAATTGAAAGGCACATAGAAAATATTTAGAAAACTTCAAGTTTATTTTAGGCTTATCAAATATGTTAGATATTAAACTAGGCAGATAAGTTCGCTGTGAGACTTAAGCTACCAGAAACTTGAATTAATATTAGCTTGTAAAAGTTGGTGTTGGAATTAATATGCAAATTTCTAATTGAAATAATTCTCTGTTAATTTGAGGCCTAGGAAATACGTTATAGTTCCTTAAATCGTTAGTTGACTCTATTGAGCCCTCTTTCATGGAGCTCGCTCAACCATTTCGTGTGCACATCTTCAGTTAACCTTTGGCTTTTTAGTAGCACAAATCAGAAGCGAAATGTCGTCACGCTCATTATGCAATATCTATATATACTATATATAAATATGAGAATACTTTGATTTCGCTTTTGTGCGTGCTAAAACATTTACAAAATTATTATTGTGTGTATTGTGCGAGGGATTCGGCACGCATTCAACGCAGACATCATAAATCGCTTAATCATTTGGCAATTAGGCCCAGCCCCAGGACAAAGTCTCTCTCTCTCTCTCTGTTTTCTGTCAAGCGCAAACGCACCAAGCACAAAAAGAACACACAAGGGGTGAGGTGAGGTTGGGTCTTTGTGCGAGGGTTGAAAAACCTGACAGCCCTGGGAAGTTAAAGTTGAGTTTCCTTTTTAGGTGGTGGCTCAGCTCTGTTTGCTCATGTGTGAGAAACGTCATGAATATTGCGTTAATTGCAAATCATGGTCAAGAGAATGTGTTAAGTGCCAACACGACGACAACACCGATGATGATGATGTTCATATTGGTGATGATCATGACAAGAATGAATGATAACCCAAACAAACAGTGGAGGACAGCGTGCATTCAAAGGCGTGGCAAGCAATTGACACGCGATTAGGTCAAAACAATGGACAAAGGTGTTCCTTCTGACAACCTTACTGACTGCTAATGGACATTCAGTTAACCTGTAGTCAAAGCGGTTAACATTGTTTAGCTGTAGCTATATTTTATGATAAGGTCAATCAATTAAATAAAAAGTAGTTCGTCTATCTGTCTCTGCAAACAAGCGCTATTGAAACTAGAGACTTTAAAATTGGAATAAATACTCATGTATACCCGCATCAAATATCTCCTATATATCTCCCAACGTTTTGAAACGAGATACATTTAAGTTATGCAGACAGATAAAAAAAAATGTAAATATTTACAAAAAAAACTCTTAAATAAATAGACTCCACATATTTTTCAATACTAAACCGATTTTTATGTTTTATGGCATTTTAGTCATGAATTATTCTCTAAATTGATTTCCCATTTAAAATATGTGCATTTAACATAAATTTGTTTAATATTTTTACTCATTTGCGAAAAATTAGAATTCAACATTAATATTTTTAATCAATTGTGATTGTCACAAGTAATATAAAAAACAACCTTAAAAGTAATTATGAGGGGGTAAACTTTTTTTGTAAAAGGTCATGCCAACATCAACAAAAGATTTTGACATGTAAAACTCTCGGAACTACAGCTAACATATTTCAAACTCCCATAACGTTGTCAAAAGTGAACCGATTTTCACGTTTGATTGAATTTTTTCATGATTTATCCTATAGATTGATTCTATATTTAAAATATATGCATTTTTGAAAATAAGAATTTTTGTTTTTTTTTGGTATATTAAAATCATATCCCCAAAAAAATCAAATTTTGTTAGCCAAAATGTTTTTTAGTCAATAAGTCAATATGATCTAAATATAGTTTTAATAGGTATCTACTAGTCAAGCACACTCTTCTTTAAACTCCCTTTTTGTTTTATTGTAGATTGGGCAATTAGTAGGCAATTTGGCCACAAAGGCGTTGGGGCCGCCTCTAGGAAATTTTAATTTAATATATGTGTTAAGCGAAAAAGCGTCAAAAAAATAGCTGAAAGCAGAAGTAATTAGCTTGAGGAGCAGTGGAAGCGTTGCTTTGATGTGCCGACTGAGGCTGCACTTGTTTTATTTTCATTATTTTTTTTTTGTTTTTGCATTTTTTTCGCTTTTAATTACAAACAAGTTTCTGTGCTGTGGCTGGCAATTATGTGACAAGTTAAGCAGCAGCAGCAGCTAGTTTTAGGTTTTGGTCTCTGTAGTTTTTGCACTGTTTTTGGTTGCATGCGCCAAGTTGCAGCTGTGTCTGAGGCGGGTGCATGCAAATGAGGCAAATGTGGGCGGTTCCGTGTCCGAAGGAAGCCATAATTAATCAAAAACAGCATTTTTGCCACCCAAAAAGCGAAAGCGCAGACCCGTGTGTGTACGTGTGTGTGTACGTGTGTGTGTACGTGTGTGTGTGTGTATATATGTGTGTATATTGGTGTGTGTGTTTCTCAGTGAGCTTTTGCGATTAACTTCAAGTTGAAGTCAAACGCCAACTTGGCAACGGCCAAAACCAAACACAGTTTGCGCTTGAAAGAGACAGAGCCAGCGAGAAAGAGAGAGGCACATACTTAGATAGTGCAAGAGAAAGAGAGAGAGAGAAGAGAGAGAGAGGAAGCGTGAGCAATGGCGCTCGGTTCGTGTAAATGTCGCGCCGGAAAATGTTGGGCGTCTGAGTTTTTATGCTAATTCCGTTCAAACGCCATGTTTGGGCGCCGCACGATGGGCGTGGGGCGGTTATTTTTAGGGGGAGGGGGGAGGGGAGAACCACAGCTCTGGTCAACAATGGCGGCAAAGCTCATCCTGCCACAGGATCAATAAAAATTATTGATTTTATTTAAAAACTTTCATTGCCTGGCGTCAAATATTCAATTCGATGCGGCAGAAATTTAAGCTTGTGGAATTTCAATTTAAATTTTGACTTTAAAAAGGCAGGTAGGTGTTCAGCAAAATAGTGTTGCAAAACTGCCAAAAGTGACAGCAGTTAATTGTTGATAAAGAGTTGGTAACTAAAGTTTACTCAAGTCTAAACAGCTTTAAAATTTGCTAAGAATATAATTTAGTGCTTCATTAAATTAAAATATTTTGTAGTTATTTTTACTGTTACAAAATCTCTGCTTCAATAAAATTAAAAATAAATCATTAAATGTTTCCCAGTTGGAGGTGAGATATAACATATAAGTTAAACTATCTTTATTCATTATTGTAGTTACAATAAATCTCAGCACTTAACTGAAGTATATATATATCATATTGGCAAAAAAATCTTGCCTCTATAAATTTTATAACAATTTTTGAGACTCGTTTTGGCTATTAATCATAAGTGATAAGTGCACACCTACTTTTTGAACCCTTTTTTAAAAAACCCCTTTCAGAACTAGGATTTGGCTTATTTTTGTAAAGTCAAGGCGCGTGCGGGGCTCACAGCGAAAATGCAATCGCTTCAAGTCAAAAAACAAAAAAGAGAAAGAAACGGAAAAATAATTGCCTGGCCACGCCCATTGCAGCGCTTAGACACACGCGTGCGATATGCGCGAATAATAAATTTTCGGAAAAGCACCTTTCGCATAAATTAGAAAACTTGCTCTGCATGCAATGGGTTAATTTGTTGAGGGGCGCGCCGGTGACTAACGGCCAACAGCCGAATCTCGGCCAGAAATTGATATGATAATGAAATGCAGACGGGGAGAAAGAGAGAGGGAGAGCGGGAGCAGGAGTTGGCTGGTCAGACGGGGTGTTTCGTCTGTTTCGCTGTTGGGTTTTACTTAATCAACTTATAATCTAAGCACCTGTATCTTTATGCTTTTGTGATTTCACTCACCTGAGCTGGCCAGTCTGCTGCTGGTGGGTCCGAACATTTGATATGGATCTGCAAAGAGAGTGGAGCAGGGTGGCAAGACATTAGTTTTTACTTGTATTTCTGGTTTCTCCTCTCTTTTGGTGTGTTTTATGCAAATGTTAATGAAGGACCTGCCAAAACGGAATACATTATATGTATATGTACGTAGGGGATATAAAAAAAATGTACGTGGGCAAGTTACGTTTCCGCTGATGAAATGAAATGCATTACCAAAACTGCACTTATACACACACACACACCCACACACACACACAGTTGAGTGTGGTTCATTTGCGCACACTTCTCGCGCACACACACACACACACACACACACGGCGTTCTAGTCGAATATCCATTTCACTTATTATCCGGCGCGCGTTTCCTGCCCACGACTGCGGCAAAAAGCTTAGCCTACTCTCAGGCGCTGCACCTCGCTAAAGGTTACAGCGTTACCAACGTTAGCAACGGCATTTTCTGAGCATGCAACTGACGCAGCTCCGGCACAATTGTCCATAATTCGCATCATCAAGAGCATATAAATATATATACATGTATAGATTTGTATATACAGTCAGAAAAATCGAACGGAAATAAGTTCATATGGCATTTTTCATTAAATTTCAAATCTTGAATATTTGAAAATAAAGTGAAAATATAAAAATGATTTTATAAATTTACGAAAATACGAAAAGGAGTATATTAAATTTAAAATTCCTTTTAAAGGAGCTTGCATACTATAAAAAACATATCGTAAATAAATTAGTGAATGTAAAACTTGTTTTAAGCAAATTCAGCTAAAATATAAAATTTCTACTTATAAGTTTTAAGGAATTTGGAGATGCAACAAAAAAATTCTTCACGAAAAAAAATAAAACCTTAAAAAAAAAGAAGTCAAAATCTTGTTTTAATACATTTTCTGAATATACAAAAAAATATTTAAATAAGAACTTTGTTCTAGTTTACAAAAATTGTAACCTTGACTATAAATACAAAGTTGTACTTGATTTAAGTGCCAAATTCTGGCCGTTATTCTGTGAGTGTATTTATATACATATTAATCTATATATGTATAAATGTTTATAGCTGTCGCATCAGCGACCATTGTTTTGCCTGGGCTTTTGTTCGCTCGCTCTGAACAATTTAATGCGCCGAATAAACAGGACCGACGGCAACTCTGGCTTGCTGACTGGCTAGCTGACTGACTGACTGCCTGGCTGACTGACTGGCACGCGTCTTATTCAGGCACGGCCGTCAAATTTGACAGCAACAAAAAACCGGAGAAGGACAAAATCAGAAAGCAAGCCAAGTTCTCGGCATCGTTTTGAGTGCGTCTGGGGCTGTGCTCTAATTGAGAATCCTTTATGGTATTTCAATTGTTTCCATTACGCTTCAATTCGAAAAATACGAATGCGAATGCGAGTATGTGAATTGTGGCGCACTTTTGTTTCCATTCCATTTCAAGTGGCGTATTTAAGGTTTTGATTTGCGACAGTATTTTTAGCAGGGTTTGTTTTTTTGCACAACACTTTAAAGAGCATTGGACAGGGTAAGTGAGCCAAAAGGACACAACGCACGACTTTCAAGTGGACTGCATTGAGTGGTGGTATTTGTTTCAATACATTTTCAAAAAAAATATATAAAAAAAAATTTAAAGAGTGCCCGAAACTCGAGTGGCACTTGCAACGTGCGCACATTTCAATCAGGAACTTTATTAGTGTTGGTAAACAGCGAGAACAGCATCGCTAACAGCACTGTTTATATTTGAATTTGGGCTAAACAATGCGGCACGTGAACTCTCGAGCACCTTCTCTTAATATGCCTTTAATGCAGCCAGCTGAGAAAAACCAAAAACCGAAGGGTTCTTAACGTTTTAATGTTTTTGTTTTTATTTTAATTTTTTTTACGGATATAGAAGGTAATACTCACCAGGTTGCCGTAGTTGCGTGTGCGGATCATGTTTGATACTCAAGGCGTTTGAGCTGTAGCCTGCAAAGATTAAACAATTTAAATAATATTAAAATAAAATTTCATTGGTAGTAAATTATATGAAATAAGTTATAAAAAAAAAACATATTGGAAATGGATTATATGAAATAAAATGAAAATAAGTTATAAAACAAAACATATTTCAAAGTATTTATAAAAGACCCTAAAAGCTAAAGCAAATTTTCTATGTTAATCTTAAAATACTATCAATAAAAATCTTGCTGTATATTTATTTATTTCTTATCTTTATTCCTGTATAATATTCCAATTCTTGCGTATATTTAACTCTTCTGAACCAACATTTCAAATGAATTTTAGGTTTTAGAGTTTGCAATAAAATTTTAGTTATAATACAATTTGTATGCATCCAAAATAGTTTATAATGTTCACAGAAACTATTCATAAAATAATTTGCTGAAATAACATATAATAATAATATTAAAAATATCGAAACTAGCTCAGCTAAATTGAAATAAACAAATATTGTTAGACTGAATTTAGATAGAGCCTAGCTGGGGAGGTAATTCTTGTTATTCTCACCAACCCGAATAGATCTCATTAGGTTGGCAGTGTCAAGGCAGCCAGGCGTAAAGTCAACCAATTGTCAGTTAACATGGGAAGAGAACCCACAGCACTTGTCACTTGAACAATCAAAGGCATCAACTCAACCGCAGCACAAACATTATCATAGTTCTGTCATCAAAGCAAATCAGAGCCAAAGGCTACGTAAAAGTGGGAAAAGTGGGACTGAGACTGGTAGAGAGACATACAGACAGACAGACAGACACGGAGAGACTGTGATATGAGCAAAGCTCTTTCAATTTAATGGAATATGATTGTGTGGAAGCAAAACAATGCCGCTGGCAATTCAATTTAAAATGCGAGATGAGATCTCAGCGCCAGCCAGGGCGAAAGCAGAGTGTCAAAAAGCGTTGAAAGTTGCGGCAAACTTCACGCTTCATACAAATTAAGGCCGCAGGCAGCAGGCAGCAGGCGGCGGGCAGCCAAAGGGCAGAAAAGGAGAAGAGGGTAGAGGGGAGGAGAGTGGACTGAGTGGTTATGCACCGCCCGCTGTTGTTTTCGTTGTCACTCATTGTGCAAAAATATATAAAAAAAAAGGAATAAAGAGGGGGAGGTGGCTAACTTTTCTATATGACATTTTTGGGTTTTACGCTTTTGCGTGGCCACTCAACTGCGAAGCGCACAAAAGATGCCCGATTGCATTTGAACGGTTAACGGAGAGAGTCGGAGAGGGGGGCGAGGTTGCTTTGTGTTAAGCACAACTTTATTTTTGATGTCATGGCTAGCAGCAAAACATATTCAGCCAAGCTGAAACTTCTTGTTTCAAAACACTTTTCAGTTTGTCGCTGAGATTTCAAAACAGCCCCGAGGCGATTCGGAGCGGTTTATTACATGGTATTTTTCCTAATTGCAATTAAGTGCCCTAAGAACTAGCCTAATGAGCAGGTTATTGAAAGCTTACACTTGGCGAAAAGCGGTGTAAAAAGTTCAACTACAAAAGATATAGAATTTGTTCCAGTTTGCTAATTTTGTAAATTGAGTTTAAATCATTCCTAACTTCATATTCGCCATTTAAGGTACCATAAATAGAAAGCAAAGTTTTTGAATTAAGACTAAAAGACTTATTATAAGAATTATCGTACTGAAAACATATTCTCGTAATGAAAAATCTTTTATATATAATTAAAACGTATCTTAAATTGAACTTGAGAATTAAAAAAGTTGTTTAGATTCAAGAAAATATTTTTGTAATAAAAATAAATTAAATAAAAAATATTGTATTTATTTAGCAGTAAGTTCGAAGTACTCAAAAATAGTACTCAATATTAGGAAAAATCTTTTTAAATTAAGTACTGCATTTGAAAACTATATTTTATACTTCTGGAGTTATACAAAAATTATGAAAACAAGAATTTTGTTCTCAAAAAAACTTTGCTATCCCATTTGCATACAAAACTTTTGTTAGTTTTCTCCGAGTGTAAAAGACAGCCCCTATGCGTGTCTATACGCTTCATTTAACACATGAACCCTTCTCCTGGCCTCCCCCGACTGACTCCTGACTCCTGACAGGAACACGTGTAGTCAACACCTTCTCGATTTTCCACACTTTTTCCATTGATGCTTGTTGAGTTTCTCAATAGATTGAATATCATTTTGCACGGTTCATTGGGCTCCTTTCGAGTGTGTCTGTATGTGTGTGTTGTGTCTCTCCTGCATGCTAATCAGTGTGTTGCACACATGTATTTATTTATTTATTGGCTTTTCAAGTGCTCGATTTGTGCCCAATCATTTTGGGTAATTTTGTGTAATTTTTGGGCTTGCTGCAAGTGCACCTAAAAACTTTTTGAATAGATCTATTTGTAATTTAACTTCATTCAAACTTTTGAAAGTGACAAAGTTTTGGCAAATTTACATTTCAAGAATTTGCCAACGTAAAGTAAAGTAAAGGAGTTTTATTTAAAAATGCTAAGATGAGGAAAAAATTAAAAAGCAAGCTTTCTCTACAAACTGTAAACTACGTCTCGATTTTGGATTCAGACTTCTGATATTATATATATACAAATATAAATATATGGTAACAAACTTTCACATTGAACATATGCTATTTTATTTATACTAATGTTAATGAAATTAATAATCAAATTTCATAATATCTTTGTTAAGATGTTAGTTAAGAGTTGCACAGATTTGTACAGAAAGTGTTTATAAACTTTGAAAAACGTTAAACAGTAGTCAAAGTAGTAGGAAATTTCCCTTAAATTTTCCGCACAAAATGAAAAGATTAATAAAAAGTTTCGTTTCTTTTAAAAAATTTAAGAATCAGAATGATAAATAACTTTTGCACAGATATCTTAGGCTGTTAAAGGAAAATCCATTGAATAATACTAAATTCAAATAAAATATAAAAATAATTTATGATATCATTTTTCTAACTATAAAACCCATTTAAACAATTGAATGGCACTCACCTTGCGATTGTGTGGAGCTGTGGGAGCCCCATGACGATTTGTACGAGGAATCTGCAACAGAAAGACGAAGAAAACCCGATTAGAACTAAATAAAAAGGAAATGTGCCATAATAATTTGACTAGTTCAAAAACTACCAAAAAGTTCAGTTGAACAGAAGTTTATAAATATTACTAGATATTTATAGTTATTTACTTGGATTCCACGTGGGATTGCCTATCACCGTTGGCCGGCTGGACTCACACATTGCCCACTCACCTGCGAAGAGCATTGAGAAATTGCTAAAGCTGCCCGTTGAGCGTGACAAATAATCAGCGGATGATTTAATGTCGAGCATTGTGGCAGCGTCGGCAATCGCCGGCTGCAAATTGCAACAGAGCCGCGACGGAAACTAATAATAATTCACACGCACACACACACACACACACTGACAAAGGAGTTAGGTTCTGTGGGTTCTCCAAGTTTTGTCCAATACGTAAAACCGGAGGACACTCAATTGAATTTATTTTTGTTTTTTTTTTTTGTATGTGTTTTTTTTTTAAGCGGCGGCGCACGCCGGAAAACGGAACGGGAAAAGTGACGATCGGAACCGGTTACCGTTACCGGACACCTCCACTTCCGGGCGGAGCTAACCGAAATGCACTTTGGACACTGCTTTGATTTTAGTAGTATATATATGTATATATATGTGTGTGTGTGTGTTTATATGTGTGTCAAACTGTGACTGTGAATATCGCGTATACGCAGCGTAAATCACTTGCTTGATGCTTGGAGCTGGTCGCAATAAGAAGTGACACCGGGTATTGCGTCCGATCTGTGGCACGGCAGCGTAACAATTGATTTCATTCCGTCGTCAAATCGCGCATATCCTGGCCGGACTAACAACAACCCCCAGCTGAGGGCGCAGGCTCAGGCCAGCCAGTCACGTTGTGGGGGTGGGTGGTTCTTCGTGGGTGGTGTTTTGCCTTTTGTGTGTATCTATCTGTCTGGCTGCTGCCACTGTGTGTGTGCGTGTGTGTGTGTGTGTGTGTGTGTGTGTGTTGCTGGCTCTGTTTGACGACGACGTCGCTGCTGTTGTCCTTTATGCGCGCCAGGATATACTTAGGTTATAATCCACACCAAAAAGGCAGCCACCCCTTTACCGCTGAAACACCAATCAGCGTTGAGACAAGGTGTGGCCTAGCTGCACACACACACACTGACACACACACACACAAAGGTTTGCAACGAAAGCTTTTTGCAAATGGCTTTGACAAAACACTTTTTGGGCAAATTGTTTGTTTTTTTCTGTTTTTTTTTTCACAGGAACCTTGTACTATCGATCATTTCTGAAAAAACCTCTAACCCCACTTTCCCTCTCTTTCTCTCCCTCTCATTCTGTCACTTTGTAGGAGTTTACCGTTTCCACTTGAAAAACAGCCGCAGCTTTGCTGAGCTTCAACGCAGAGAGCGAGAGCGAAAGGGAGCGAGAGCGAGAGAGCAAGCGCAGGCTATTGCTATCTCGCTCTGCGTCTATGGGTAGGCACTCGTTGCGCTGGCGACGACGACGACGACGACGACGTCGTCGGCAGCAGCGACGGCGCTGAGAAGTGGCGTTGCCTTTTTAGTGGGTGACACGAAGCAACAAGGACGGATGTATTATCCACTTCCTTTTTCCTTCCACCAAACACAAGGATATTACCGTTTCGTCGTTGCGACTACACCCACATAAAACTTGGCGCTGCGCATGAGAAATTCAAGTGGGCGGTGTGTGTGTGTGTGTGTGTGTGTGTGTGTGTGTGTGTAGGTTCTGCTTGGGTTTGGGGCAAACACCTGAAAACAATGGCTAGCTGTGTGTGTGTGTGTATGTGTGGGTGTGTGTGTTGGCCATTCAAACTGCTTGTTGCGAGATGTGAGAATTGCGGCTCAAATCGACAATAGTTGCTGCCCCGCTGATTGCAAAGGCTGCGTCGCAGTCGACGTCAACGTCGACGTCGCCGTCAAATTCTGCTGCAGACTTCAGCTGCTCAAGTGCAATTTTTCTGACTACCTTCTGACTACCCTGCTGCCAGCTATGCTAAATAACTGATGCACCCACACAACTCCCACACACACACACACACACACACTGCTCCCTAGCTGGCTTAATTAATTTTTGAGATCATTGAAATTGTTTTTCATTTGGTTTTCCATTTTAATTTTTTTTTGTACCCGTTCACGAACTCAAAAGAGTATATTTGGATTTGTGCAATGGCCGTCCATCCGTCTTTTCGTATGAATGCAATATTTTTCTCCACTATTAACGCTAGAGACTTGAAAATTGGAATATATATTCGTGTATTTTGATGATAGATAAAGTGAAAAGATTTTTGTGTTACGCCCAATAGGAGCGTGGCAAATTGATCAATATATATATCTCGGCGGATACTCCTCAGAGATATTTCTCAGAATTTTCGATGATTAGATGATTTCTATTTTTACGAAAAAACAATAAGAATTAAGACTATTTTCGACTGTTTTAAGCCCTTTTTATACTGTCAACAAGTATTGCGCAGTCGGTTCTTATTTGTTTGTGTTATTTTGCCCAGTTATAAAACTCATTTGAGCCTTTGGTAATCTGGCCCTGTGTGTGCTGCTTTTTGGGTGGCTAATTCCCAGGCGTCAGCAAACAAATTGCAGTTGCTCACCCACACGAAAGCTTTTTCATAAGTTGCTTTTTTTGATTTTCCCCTAAAAATAAATTTCGCTTTTCGCAAAAAGTTGGCAACTCAAGGCGAAGTGTGTGTGCGAGTGTGTGTGTGTGTGCGTGTGTGTGCTGCCTTGCTTTGACAAGCCGTTATTTAATAAAAGTTATCTGGAGGACGACTTCAACTTTGGTTTTGATGGCAGCCATTTAACATCTCATATGCACTCAGGCAACGAGGGTCGAATATAAAGTTCAATCAAATTATCTTTAACATATATATAATTTTAAATATTTTGTGTTTCCTATAGATTAAATGCATTCAATTGTATTAAATTTGCCTTATTATAGCAAATCTGAATTAAAGTCTTTTAAAACACTTAAGGTAACTCGTAAAAGCAAATTATTTAAACTTAATTAAACATAATTTAAAGTTTCTGTTTTCTAAAAAAATCTACAGCAAACAACCCATTGTATCTGCAGAAAGCCCCAGAATTGAGTTCGAAATATATTTTGAATAGACATATTATTATATACAATTGCCTTGTACATATAATAATTACCATATTAAATAACAAAATCAATGGTTAAAAAATCAATATTTAAGCGATTTGAAATATTAAACGAAGGAACTTAAATATCTTAGCGCAAATCTGAGCAGCAAATAAATACCTCTAAAAATACTATGATATCAAAATTTTAATGTTCAAAATTACTTATCCACGCCAAACGCAATTTCGGACACAAACATATTTAAGAACCTCTTTAAGAGTATTAATAATACATGTATACATGTAATGCAATGCATTTACAACAAAATTCTAAAGACTTTCTATAGTAATTAAAGTTAAGTTTATACTTTAGAATATCTGCCTACTTAATAAGCGACCCTCGTAACTTAATAAGAGCGTGCGTGTGTGTGTGAGTGCGTGTGTATGTGTGAGTCCTTGCTAATGGAATCTAAAATAGCTAAATAGCAATTTGCTGCCAGCCAGAGGCGAAGGTGGAGCTGTTTGTGGGCCAAGTTTGGGGGTGGGCAAAAACTAAACTAAGTTCACTTGGCTAAAATGTTTGCCGCGTCGTCGACGGGTTGTGTGTGTTTCTGTGTGTGTGTGTTTGCGAAATTTTAGTTGGTATTTTAATTGCATTCATTATGTAATTTCATTTTCACGCTTGTGGCGAAACTTTAAATTAATTTCTTTTGTGGCGCAGTTTCCGCCATTTTGCATGCGCCGCCAGCTGAAGGCGAACATTTCCGTTGGGGGCGAGCGAGCTAGTTAAGCCGCGGTTAGTAAGTCGCCCCGCCTGCCACGCCCACACACCAGTGGACTTGGAGGCGTGCGACAAATGCGTCATCTTAGCGCACAGTTCACCACAATCCACAATCTTATTGCCCAAATGCATCAAAGTTCGTGTTTCCAGTCAACAAAAGTCAACGGAGCGTCAAGACAAACATGACACGAATCGATTGGTCTGGGGAAGGGGAGGTGAAAAGTCCGGGGAGGTACGGGGTATATATAGCGTAGACAGGCAGCATATTGTCTGGCCTGGGCCAACCACCAACATTTGCAGTTAATAAGAAACGCAATCAACGCTGCGATTTGTTTTCTCAAGCTCAATAAAGCAGTCGAAAAGCCGAAAGAGAGACAAATCAGAACGTTACAGTCGGGTGTAACCGACTGCGCGATACTCGTTCTTAATTATGATTATTATTTTAGAGAAGTATAAATAAAAATAAAATAAAAATATTTTGACCGTAGAACAGTCTCTGTCTAAAATACTAGCATATATGTATTTTTGCACCTTCAGGATATATAGATATCGTCGATTTGTCACGCCCCCAGTGGGTACATCCAAAACACTTTTGTGCGATCTTTTGAGGAGGCCATCAGAAAAAAATTGATGCATATATTTTTACAACTGAGGTACATAATAGATTTTAGCAATTTGCCACGCCCCCCGTGGGCGTAGCCAAAAAACGTTAGCATCTTATATATCACAGGTACACACGAGTATATATCCAAAATATCAAGTTTCTAGCTTTAAAAGCAACGCCAGAAATTGCATTTATACGGAAAGAGATTGCACAAACCGTATATACTCTTTTTACTTTGTGAACGAGTATAAAAATCAGTGTGAGAGAGAGAGGGAGCTAATATTACGCGCGCCTGTGTCCATGCAACAAAAACAAACGGCCTACAATAACAGCAACAAGGAGCTGCCACACGTGGCCATTAATGACGTATGAATGATATAACACGCGACGGCGAACCCGGGAGCGGCAACCGGGAACGGCGACGACGACGGCACGTGGCCAACTGGCCGACTGCCTGCCAGCGGCATGACAGGCGCTCAATGCAGCTGGCCAGCGTAGGGCTGGGCTGGGCAGGGGCGGTCTGTACTTGCCGGAGTGATTGCTCCTTTCTTGACACCCGTTGCGGCTCTTTAAAACACCCGTCGGATTGCTCATTTCGCCTGCAGCGAGTTTTTTTACGTTGTGCCTTTTTGTCAGCTAAAAAGTGCGTATTGTTCTAATAGGTATGATAACTGGTCACAAAACAATTGATATATATAACCAGCATAAAATAAGCTTGTATAAGAAAATATCTGCAAACTATAAATTTCGTTTTAACATAAAACAAAGTTTCTCAAAGTTCAGAGTATATAGAGTATATATTGCCATATAAGATATGGTTTAATATTGCAATATATATCGTAATTTATATAATAAAGCAAAAAGAAAGAAAAAGTAAAATTTCAACAATTATTTGATACAGCAACGATGCTTGAATTACTATGGCCTATCTTAGCCTTGGGTTCGAATCTTTGTTGAGTTGTCGTCAAAATATATTGCAAAATACAAAAATATTTATCACAAAAAAACTCATTTAACAATTATTACTAAGTAAGATGATCAAGAATTTATATATTTTACACGGTCAGAGATGTCTATTGCTATAACTTATTTTGTGACTAAATATTAGGGCATTTTTATAAGCTCAAAATTAAAAGAATTCAGATATCTAACTTTTTTAAAAAGCATACCATAAACTAAGCCAATGTGCTTGATTAAGAATTGTATAATTCCTATAAAATAAAAACAACAAAAAATTTATCAACTCTTCTGAACATTTCAGCTATTATACAGCCTCTCGCATATCATTTCGTATAACAAAAAAAAATTATATTGCCCTTTCGATACAGTTTGGGGTATTTAAATACAATGCACATTGTTGTAAATTCAATTGAATACATTTTTGTCTGATTCAATATTTATTAATCAAGTGGGCGGCAACGGCCATAAAGTAACATGCCATAAATCAAGTCTGAATTAATGGATAAAGTTGTGTTAAGGGTTGTTAGGCTAAAAGGGAATTGGACTTTTTATGAATACTACTATTTACAATGGCATTCAAATTTTGAAGTATCTGTTGAGGCATTTACATAAGATATTCTTTTTATTATATATATAATAGATAATCTATAGATAATATTAGACATAATTATGAGATATTTATTAAGCGAATTTACAGAAATTTCAGAGAATATATAAGCCTCTGTTGCGAACCTCTATATTTTCCATAGAAGATCATTCAAGTTAAACTATACTTTTTCGTCAATTGAAATCATTGTTTTTAACTAAATAATAGAGCAAACAACTATCTTTTGATGACCACAAAAAAATAATATATGTATAAGAAATAAGTTTATAAAAATGCAGAAAGGTTTTCAAAACAACAAACGATTATATACGAATAATTATAGCCCAAATTACACGGCTTTAAAGTGTGAGAAACTTATGAGTATAACTTAAAATGAGTTTGACCTTTTATCAGATGATATCTTTATCAGCAAATCTTCCCACCAAAAATAGTTGTTCCCCAGGCATATCCCATTAAAACAAACACAAAACCACAATATCAAAAGTGAAAATTGTAATAAAAACAAATTACAAACACGAGAAAACAGAAAAAATGGAAAACATATTGTTAGTGTCCCTTTTTGGTGTCTATGCAAACAATAGGCGCTATAATTGCGCAATTGAAACGAGCCTGCGAAGGGTGAAGGGTGAGGGGTGAGTGGTTGCGTGGCTCGTGGTGCACGTTGCGTGGTGCGATTCCCGACTCCGATTACCGTCGGTTAACTGCAGCGTTTGACTTGAAAAAGGTTTTTTTTGAAAGCTAACATATTCACACGCCGACAAAAAAACCTGAGCTCAACTCAAGGCTCCGAATGACAACAAACAGCAAACAAACAATTAACAGACAAACTACGAGGGGTGGGGGAGGTCGGGGCAAGGGGTTGAGCTGTGGTTCACGTGGGCCGGAGTCATAAATTACGGCGCGGTTTGACTCGTGCCGCGACCCTCGAACACAATTGTCAATTGGCCCGATTGACTTTTAGCGATTATTTTCTCTCACGCTCGCGACTTGAGATAGTCACAGAGAAAAAAAAAGAGAGAAACTAAAGAGGGAAAACTCTGAAAGGCGAGAAATCAAAACTGCGACACAATAAATTGCTGAGGTCGACGGGTGCTCATAAATTCAATTGACAACTAAATTGCAGTCGCTCGGCCACCGGAGACGCTTCGACACGGCCACCTCCGGCTCTGGGTGCGCTGCGTTTCCGGCGGTAGGTGCCAAACGACAGGGTTGCCAGGTTGTTCGTTGCCGTTGCCCGTTTCTAAACTTTTCCAAGTGCGCGTGATTTTTGATATTTCATGTCGGAAGCGGGTCATTTTCCAAGCGGCATAAATCACAATGGGCCGTCGCAACGGAAGCGACCTGTTGCCGTTCTTTCTGCCTGGCCAAATGTCCTCACAATTTTCCATTTTTAGTAACCCTTTTTTTCTAATAATTTTTACCCAATTTTAATTGTTTGTAGTTTTCTGGGCAAATTGTTGTTATCATCGAAATCAGTGCGCAACTAAATTAGCAACATTTTCCAGCTTGTTGCCGTCATCATCATCATTATCATCATTATCAACATCTTCTATATGCCAAAGGAGGAGGTTGAGCAATAACAATAACAACAATGAATTGATTTATGAGCAACTCGTGCACAAATCTCAGGGGGTTGGCCATAATGACTGTGCTGGGAGTTAAGTGAACCGCGAAAAGGGCCATGAATAAAAATATTTGGACATCAATAGTCGCACACACACACACCCAGATACACACGCACACATACACATTGGCATGGGAAAGTTTTTCAAGCGCTTGAACTTTTGTGAACCAGGCCAAGTCGTGTTCACAGTTTTTTTTTAGCCAGAATAAAATTAAAAAAAAAAAACAAATAAGAACATTGTTGTCGGGTGTAACCGACTGTGCAATGCTTGTTCACAGTTTAATAACAGCTTAAAACACAAAATGCCGATTTTTATAATTTGTAAGCGATTCAAAATTTTTGACTCGATCTTTAGATTATGCCTAGATTTAACAAATAGGTCTAAGATTGTGAGAAATATGAATTTTCGCGTAACGCTAAATATATATATATATATATTACATCGATTTGCCACGCCCCCAGTGGGCGCAGCCAAAAAATATTATTCATTTTTCTGACGCGGTTACAGACAATTATATATTCCAAATTTCAAGTCTCTAGCTTAAACAGCGGAAAAAATAAGCCAAAAATACTCCTTTCAGTTCGTGAGCAAATATATAAAAAAATATTTTTTTAAGCATTTAAAAAATATGCGCGCATAAATTGAACGCGTCAGCGCGCGAAGCTGTCAAAAAGGACGCGGCGCAAAAAGCCAAGAAGAAGCAGACGCTGCCGCTGCTGCTGCTGCTGGCGCCGCAGCCGACGACGATGCCAACCGTTAGCCAGTTGCGCCAGTTGGCACAGCAGAATTTTCAATTTATTTTCACAGCCTGAAACAATTACGAAAGTCAAAATAAAAAAAATCAAAATGAAAGAGGAATACAAACTGTGCGCAAATGAAATCAGAAATTAAATTTGAAGTGAGCAAAACATACGGCGCCCCAGCACAGGCAAATGGCCAACAGGAGGCAGGGCAAGGGTCCTGGCAGGGGAGGGGCGAAGAGAGCGGCGAAAGCGGGATAAGCGGGAAGTGTAAAGCGTACAACATTGGCACAATGTGACAACGTGGCGCAGGTTCATGGGCGTTATAAGTATGTGTGTATGTGTGTTTGTGAGTTTGTGTGTGTTTGTGGCGCTGTGTGTGGGTGTGGCACAAGTCAAACACCCGCTGGGCGTCAGGGGTTGGGCCAAATGTTCAGAGTTTATGCGATTACGTTGAAAATTTGATGAGTGTTGCGCGATAAGCAAATGTCAAATGGAGTACTTAAAATTATTTAATTATAATTTATATACGAATTTAAAATGAACAAACAATTTTATATTCTCTACTATTAATAAGTAGCAACAAACTATCAATCTGAACAAACTACCTATAAATGAACTGGATGAAAGCTGTTAAGTGAAAAATTTAAACATCATTTTATTGTTTGCACAGTGTTCACTCGCTAATAAAAACGCTTTTAAATAATTATTATTTCTGAAAGAAATATTTAATATTTTTCCAAAGAATATTAATAATAAAGGCCTTTTAAACTCTGATATTTAAACCTTTTTAGGAACAAAAACGAACAACATGTTTTCTAAAAAGAAAAATTTTAACTTCTTACTAATCTATAAAAACCTCAAATTTTTATAATAATCATTTACGAATAAACAAATTATTCACAAAGAAGAGTTTGATAAAGGTTTCAAGCCCAGGGTGTTCAAGCCCATAAATATTTAAATTAATTAAGCAATAATCCCGAGCACTACAAATAATCACAGCTTGTTTATTTTGTCTTTCCCAAGCCGCTCAATTGGCCATGCCCAAAGTGTGTCTCACACTCAAGCACATACCCAATGAGCTACCAGCTACCCTTCAAATAATTTACACTACCCCGTCAACCCCGCTGTCAGCCAGGCTGTCAGCGACGCGTGCGCCCTAATGCGCTTCACATAACATTTTGATCATTTTATGATCTGTCGATTAGCCTCATTGTTGCTGAATTGCAGCACTCTCCTCCCCCCGTCCAGAAAGAGCTGGTTGCTGATGCGACCTTCCTATCTGTTAGGGGTTGCCGTAGCCGTATCCCTGTCCGTGTGACTGTGCGAAGCAACACGCTTAATAGGATTAGCGCTGAAGAGCACTTAAGAGTCAAATTATCAACGGCTAGGAACGCTGTCCGCACACAATTGTTTTGACTGTTGCGTTTTGTATGTTTACAGTGGCAAAAGACATTGGTCCACATATAAAATCGTACAATTGTTTGCCAACTTTCCCACTGAAGTGTCCTGCTGACAGGCCACAAAGGGGCGAGGCGATGGAGTGCCAGATTAGTAGTCGAAAGTAGTCAGTTGGTAAGCATCAAAGTCAAGTGGTGCTCACAATTGAGACATTAAGTTGCCCCGTAATGTTTCAGGTAGTTCACATAAACTTTAATTTGACATTAGGTTCATTTATGTACCATTTTAACTGCTTCTAGTCAACAAAGAATGGAAAGTGAATGCAATATGGCAACGCCAGGTAAATATATTAGCAACAACTTATTGACAAGTTGGCAGAGCCGCTTGGGAAGATATTTTTTAATTGAACGAACTTTTGACGAATGCCAGCAGATCGTATTTTATTGTCTCTCGTCACTTAAAATCCAGTTTACAATAGCAACATTTAGGACATTATTCAAGCACAGCAAATATGTGCTAACTGAAATTTGTTATCTGCCACACTTTTGCACAAAGTGGCAACTCTGATCTAAAAAATAAAATGTATAGCAACTTAATGAACTCTGCAGTCTATTTCAAGTAACATAAAACTCATAAACCTGTAGAACAACATGATAAATTACATGTTAAGTTTACCACGCACTTATGATCAGCTGATATTTACAAAAAAAATATGCTTTTCATTTAGTACTATCGAAAGCAAAACAAAGATGGCAACACTGCACTTTTATCGTCCAGTTAGAAATTGTACAAGTAGATTAAATGTTGCTTAGTCTCCGATTACTTCAAAAATAATAATATTAAGTAAACCACATGGTTATATTAACTTTTTTAGTGCTGCCACACAGCATTTCTATCATAAAGAAAAATAATAAACAGGCAAGACTACTGCATTTTAGATTCTGCCTCATTTAGTCGACACAAACTTAAGAAAACCGCATGTTATTTTAACATAGGCATAAATTTGACATGAACTTGTACCCTTAACGACCTCACTGCACTTTCGTAGCAGCAGCGCCCTCTGTTGGAGGGTAGAACGCAACTGCGTTGGTTCTTGTCCTGACTGAAAGCTGTCAATGCTTAAACTTAACAAGAGAAAAGCTAGCTAAATAAGGACACATATTTGGATATATATCTTAAAGAAACTGATACTTACAGAGAGAGTTGCTGACATTGTTGTTGTTGTTACCGACACCGTTGCTGCTGCTGCTGCTTTTGCCGACGCTATGCCTGCCCAAATCGCTGCTGGCGACGGACGCGGAGGCGGCGGCGGAGGACGAGGCGATGGCGGCATGCGAGGAGGACGTTGTAGCGCAATCCAGCGTTGATTTCTCTGCAAAACGAACAAAACAAACAAACAACAAAATTTTAATTGGTATGCAGCACAAATTTGCACACTCAGCGCGACACGCTTCGCCATTCGGCATAGAGCAGAGAGCAGAGAAATGGGGCCAACTCATAAATCTCAACATAGATAACTGCCCGTTTATTTATTGCCCAAATTATGGTTGGTAGCTGCTAGCTAAGCAGTGGCTGGTGCCGTCGTCGCCCGACCATGACGCGGCTGACACGCAACGCCGCTCAGCAGCCACCACCCTCTATGGGCCGGACAGAGCCTGTGAACCGCAAAGGATATAATCGCGAGGGTTGTCACTTCAGACATCAGCCAGAAACCAGGAACAACAACAACGACCAACAGCAGCCGTACCCATGTTTAATTGCCGTAAATCTTTGTTTGATGTAAACAACAATAAGCGAGTCGAGAAATTCGCTACGCTTCCAATTGAAATGTCAATGTAGATCTTGATGCCCATGGCTGATAATAGCCGTTAAGCCGGCACCAGAATTATCATGCGCTGAGTGCTTGGGAACATGACTGTGTCATAATTGAATCCATAAAGATATCGAAATATGAAGCACATATGAAATGTGCCTGAAAATGCGGTGAAAGCGGCACAAAACCGCAATTAAAAAGACATTTCTTTTAAAAATTATCAAAATTTAAAAAAAAAAAAAACATTTAAATGCAGAATCATTCTAGAGTCCAAAACTTGGCCAGAAAGGCATCCTTTATGAAAATCGGTTAAGTTTTGGCAAAGTTATGACAATTTTTAATCTAGGAGGAATTCTACAATCAATCTTTTTGGCTGAAATTTCGAAAAAAAAAATTCAAAAAAACCATTTTTAATTTTCAATGCAGGATTATTTTAGAGCCCAAAACATGGCCAAAAAGCCATCCCTTATGAAAATCGGTTCAGTTTTGGGAAAGTTATGGCAATTTTTAATCTAGGAAAGGTTCTATAGTTAAACTTTTGGCTAACATTTAGACAAAAAAAATTTCAAAAAATTCCATTTTTAAATTTAAATGCAGGATCAGTCAAGTTTTATACTTTTAATTTGGAATGCAGCATGAACTTAGAAGCCAAAGCATGACAGAAAGATATTCCTTACAAATAACATTTGAGTCTTGCAAAAGTTATAAGAGTTCGAAATCAGGGAAGGCTTTAACCAGAAACTTTTCAAATAAAAATTCCCAAGACTGACATTGTGTTCCGAGTCCTTAATGGGTACAAAAACACAATACGATATAACCATATACTACGTGCTGGCTGCAGAGTGTAATTAACTTTTATGTGCTTTGTGAGCCAAACGTTTTTGAGCAAAAATAATGAGTTACGCATGACAAAGTCCTTTTATGCGACAGCAACAGAGCAGAAGGCAGCCGTTGACAGCAGCAAAGCTCATAAAGAACAAGAAAACAAGAAAGAAAACGATGATAGAGGGAGAGACAGAGAGGATGATGGGGGATACTGCCATAAAGAGACGGCTTAAAAGGATTCATTTCATATTTGCTTGAGCGCGTCGAGCTAAGTTTGAGTTGACTTCAACTGGCGGCCATTTTGAGCCACCCTAAAGGATACCTCTTGCCTGTCATATCGAATTCCGGCTTACCAAAGCAGGCCACAAAGCTGGGGCGATTAAAAAATCCAAAAAAGAAAATAACGAAACAAGAATAGGAAAGAATTTCTTATAGATATAAGTGGACACAACATGACGGAGGCGGCATAACAAATTCTCCCCAGGCACGCGATGATATTTGTGGACACTGCACATTTTTGATGTTTCTATCCAAGTACATGGAGCCCTCCCCCCACTTATAAGCCACATCCGTTGTGCCGGCTTAAATTGATAAACAAGGAAAAGCAGACAACCCCAAGACCTTGACGTTTATACGGATAATTCAATTTAGCTTTTTATAATTTTCGTTCGCCTTTTTCGCTTTTGTTTTTTTTTTTTTGGCCACAACAACCAAAAATTATGTACAACCGTTTTTGCCGCTATTTGGGCCATAAAATGTAACGGACTTTGGACGCGAACATTTTTGGCGCTGTTGTTGCCGGCCAATGGTCAACATATGCTGTTGGATGTGTTTAAATAAATACGCGAAACTTGCCACTTTTGTAAAAGGAACCAACCATTTTTTTTATTTTCTTTTTGTTTAGCTGTTTTTAATTTTTTTGTTTGTTTTTTTTTTAGCTGTTGGCTATGGCTCTGCCGGAAGCGCAGGATTTGTTTTTCCGCCATTTCACTGACATTTGTGCCAGACCATAGCGAGAAGGTCAGTGGGTTGCTCTACGGTTAACTGGTTGGGTAAAAGGGAGCTATTATTGAGCCCCAACAACTCGGCTAAAATAGACTGACAGCCCCGATATGTATACAAGAGAGAGTAGAAAGGACTATCAGATATTTAAAACTAAATTTCAAATAGTTTGTAACGAGCTTATATAGATAGAATAGAAATATATGAATGGGTATTGAAGTTTGTATAAAATTTAAACTGGGACGCAGACATGTTTGCTTTTTATGCTTTTATATTCCACATTTAAATTATGAAAGCAAATTTCTTGTTATTAGAAAATTTAATAAAACAAATTTCAATAAAATTTCAGCGAAATATCACGAAAGAATATTATTAAAATTGTAAATTGTATAAAAATAAATAAAATAAAATAAATAAAATAAAAAACATGTTTTCATGCTTTCATATCTCATATTTATAACAAAAATGAATTTGTTGCTTTCAATTAATGACGAAAAGATTATTATTATTTCTAATTCTGTCTAATTGGTATACAATGGTAAAAGAAACTCTTGTTAATGCATTTAACAAAGAAAAGCACGCACATCTGACCCTATAAAATATATGCATATAAATAACTGATCTATGAAGAAACGCCTTGATTTAAAAGAGGATTTAAATCTATAAAAGACAATTTTTAACAATTAATGTTGCATAGTTTTGGTATTTAATTTATTCAGCAATTAACTACCAAAACTATTTATTTATTTATTAACTATTAGAGTATTTCCTAGTCTGAGTCTCCCTCAACTTGTCATATATATATGTTTATAAAGTGAATCCTACCTGTTCGAACTTTGTGCTCCACATGCGATGTGGTGGACACGGCAAGCGATGGCGGCACCGATGGGGAGCTGACCGCATCCAAGGAAGCGGTTGGCAGCTGGCCAGCACTGGACGTGATGACACCGTGCTGTGTGCCAGCAGCAGGTGAGCAGCCCGTTGGCGGTTGCAGTGTGTCCAACCGATGCCGTTGCACGCTGCTGCCGAGGACGCCGGCGCTGCTGCTGCTAACTGTATTATAATTGAGCACACCTGGATTATGGGTCAGGCCGAGGCAGTTGCCAGCGCCAGTTCCATTCTGCATGGCGGGCAGTGTGTCCAGCGTGTCGGTCAGCCGCTGACTCGAGTAGATGTCGCTGTGGATTGATCGGATGGCATTAAGAAGGAGCTGTAAGAAATGTCCTGTGAGCCTGTTTCTCACCTGAAGGCGCTGCTGGCACCGAAGAAACTGCTGCGATCTTGCAGCGCCGCCTTGGCCTTCTCCACGCTCTGCTTCAGCTGCTCGAACGTGGACTGATGGAAGCGGTACGAAGTCCAGTCCGGCGAGCATTGGCCCAACGTCAGGCAGTCCTCCGTCTTGACCTGGGCCAGCGTCGGCGGCGACACGCGCTTCAAGTCCAGCGCCGTTTGATACGAACACGAATTCTCGTACATGGCGCGGCCCTCCGAAGGAGCGTCAACGGCTACGTGTTGGTTAAGCAATGGATTCCACTTGACTCTGGCAAAAAAAAACAAAACAAAAAAAAAACAAAATTAAAATATAATTCTAATAATATAACTATTCAATAATATTAACAAAGTGTAATAAATACTTTTCATACCAATATAATAATATATTTTTTGATTGTCTAAAACATTTATTTTTCAATATTTGATCATTTTTATATATTATTTAATTAAATAAAGACAGAAAATATTTTAAATATTTTAAAAAATTAAATTATTAAATGTATTGTTATAGAACGTTTCTTAAGAGTTGTTTAAGAAATATATTTTATATTCAACCTGTATAATTGCTAAAAAATTAAATACATTATATAAAATATAAATTTCATATCACTTTCTCTTTTTAATTGAATAACTTTTAAATTGTGAATAGGAAATAATTAAGATATTTACTTGTTCTAAAATTAATTAACTGTAGTATTATATTTCGTTAAAAGTGCACTTTGACTCATACTGTAAATTTCAATGATATTTTTCTCCGAGTGTATTTAAGTTTTAGATATCTGCTTGCGTGTATTTCGGTAACTATGAGTGATAATATTCATAAATCATAGCGAATGGGCTGCAATTAATGACTGCAATTTTAAAATGTTTGCAAAATTGGCGCCCGAATTCAGGCCGTTACACTAGCTAACATAATTAGTAGCAGCAGGCCGAACTGGGGTCCTAAGATATGTGCACGACATGCATAATTATCTGTTTGGTTATTTATGGTGCGGGCCAACGCTGCGTATGAGCGTTATGCGTGGGCGGCGGCCATTTGAGCGTGCATTTCTAATGGCCAGCAGCAGTAGCTATTGTTTGTTGTCCGTATGTGTGTGTGCGAGTGTGCGTTTGTGGGTGTGTGTGTGTGTGTTGTGCAGGCCATGCAAATTTTTGCACTGTGCCTTCATCGGAAGTTGCTGGATTTTGATTTATGCCAACGAAATTTATGCCACAACAGCAACAGCAGCCGCTCTCGCCTCTCGTTGCCTTAAATTTCAGACGCACTTTGTGGCAGCTTTAAACGTGGCAACAACAACAAGCAAGGGTGCTTTAAACAAGGTGACGCTCAATAAGTAGATACCCTACACACCTGATATACACACAAACAACCGAAAAGCTAGCGGAAGAGAGATCTAGAGAGAGAGAGGGAGAGAGAGAGAGAAAAGAGAGGGAGAGAGAGAGAGAGAGAGGGAGCGGAAGATAGAGAGTGAAAGAGAGAGAGAGAGAGAGAGAGAGAGAGAGAGAGAGAGAGAGAGAGAGAGAGAGAGAGAG